>JAVGVS010000667.1:0-151079 GCA_032718565.1 Distichodus sexfasciatus | reverse complement strand
ACACACCAACACACACCCACACCAACACACACCCACCAACACACACCAACACACACCCACACCAACACACACCCACCAACACACACCAACACACACCCACACCAACACACACCCACCAACACACACCCACACACACCCACACCAACACACACCCACACACACCCACACACCAACACAGACACACCAACACACACCCACACCAACACACACACACTCTCTCTCTTACCTGAAATGTACATGTATCCTCCGTAGACGGTTCCCGCGTGCCCGTAGTGCGGCTCATTCATCTTCGCTACGTACGTCCACTCGTTTGTCCTGGGGTTATAGCACTCCACCGTGGCTGAGGAGAGAGAGGGAGGGAGAGAAGGATGAGGAGAAGATGAAGAGAGAGGGATGAGAGAGAGAGAGAGAGAGAGAGAGAGAGGGAGATGAGGGGAGAAAGTTAAAAGAATACAGGTAGGGAGTAAGAGGGAGGAGGTGAGGGAGGGAGAGAGAGAAGGATAGTGAAAGTGGAGAGAGAGAGGGAAGAGAGAGAGATGGAGAGAAAAAAGGGAAGAAAAGGGAGTGATGGGGAGCAAGAAAAAAAATCTCAGTAACATTATAACATCTCATGTGTAAACGCTTACAAAGAAAAACAGATCAGATAAGAAGAGAAAGAAGAAGAGAGAGAGAGAGGTTTCAGGAAGAAGAGGAAGAAAAAGAAGAAGAGAGCGAGGGGAGAGAGGGAGCATTAGAGGAAAGTAGGTCAGGTGTAAAGGCGGAGGAGAGTTGAGCAGCATCAGCACCGACTCAGCACAGCAGCAGCAGCAGGAGCACAACGTCACAGAGCGCAGATAAACGACAAGAATCCCTCCATCCCACCACAAGCTGCAACACAGACACCAGCACAGAGACGAGGTGGGAGGAGTCCGTACTTCATCACACACACACACACACACTCACTCACACTCTTCCTCCTCCTGCCTACATCACGCCATTCCTTTGAGATGGAGAGAGGGGACGGAGGGAGGGAAAGAGGAGGGAGACGGCGGGACTAACGGAGAGATGGAGGGACTGTTGGAGAGACAGAAGAAGGAAGGGGTGATGAAAAGATAAAAGGAGGGAGGAAGGGGGAGAGATGGAGAGATGGAGGAAGGAAGGAAGGGAGGACGCGGAAGAGAGGAAGTGATGTAGAGATAGATGGAGGGTGGGAGAGTGATGGGGAGAGGAAGAGGGATGGAGAGAAAGAAGGAGGGAGAGAGATGGAGCGACAGAAAAAAGGAGGGATGGAAAGAATGGTGGGGAGGAGAAGAGGGAGTGATGGAGAGGTGGAAGAGTAAGAGGGACTGATGGAGAGGTGGAGCAAGGCAGGAAGAGAAAGTGATGGAGAGATGGAGGGAGGGAGAGGGGGGAGAGAGACTGATAGAGAGGAAGGATGGAGAGATGGAGGGAGGAGAAGAGAGAGAGAGAGAGAGAGAGACACAGGAAGAGGGGGAAGGAACTCCACGTCTTTACATTAGGAACTGGGCGAACGCTGCTGACCTTCATTCAAGTTTAGGGAGAGGAAAATAAACGTCCGAGTTTTTGTCCCCGAGGCGACGCACGTCTCCCCACGGACGCCTTGTACGCGCACTCGGAATTCCCGGCGGAGTCTTCCGGAAGTGTGTGACCTCGTTTGGGATTTCAACGCGTTTCTTGTTTTAATCGCCCGCCCAAAAAGCGATGACGACGTCCCCCAAAATACGTACGGATCGCACGGAACCGTCACACGACACAGAACGAGATTATCTGTATCCGTGTTTAAATTTGACCATCACCGACGCTACCAAATTTCAAGGTGCGCTACTGTGGCTCCGCCGCCGTCTCTTCTAGAACCGCTGCTTCAATTAATGTCCCGCCCACAGCAGTCTCTGATTGGCCCTGACCGGTCAGGCGAGATCTAGGTTAAGTGGAGAGAACGCTAAGCAGCTTTGCTTTCTTCACCACAAGCTGCTGCTGCTTAATCTGGAATATGGTTATTTAACATCATTTAAAATTCAATCAAAACAATGTAAAACATTCAAGTATTTATAAACAATAAAGTTACTTAAATAAAGTTTTGTGTCGGTGTTTGTAAAATTCAAAACGTTGACAGCATATCGTTTACGAAATACCGGTTATCACCGTGAACTTGCAACAATCGGTATCGATATCGGCCCGGAAAAACCAACATCGGTCGACCTCTAGTGCTGCGACACGTGTCGCGTGGTACCTCCGCCGTTACACCCTGTGTGCTCTGCCCCGCCTGGAGCGGTCATACGATCTGCAGCCTGTACACACACACACACACACACACACACACACCCCGTACTGCTGCATGGACAGACTCCAAAAAAATCACAGAATGAACAAACACACTCACACACATACACGGTGGGTAAGAGGCCGTGGAGATGAAAACAACCCAAAAACGCCCAAAAGTAATCCAATTCAGAGCAAATAAAATCTACTTGACCGGAGTGACTCCAGTCGTCATGGCAACAAAGACCATGGAAACGTGGGCAGTAGAAGCAGCAGCGCGAGGTGGGAGAGGGGCCACAAACTAAGTGTGTGTGTGTGTGTGTGTGTGTAGTGACAGGGTTTTAGGTGTTGACTGTGTGATTGGTATGTAGGAGTGTGTGTGTGTGTGTGTTGCCATGATGATGCCCTCGTCCTTGAACGCACACAGGAATGTGTGTGTGTGTTTGTGTGTGTGCCCTGGCATTCCTCCCTGACCGCAGCACCCCAGGCATCCCAATTACCGGCGCTCCTCCGGGCCTTTCATCCCTCACACAACCTTCACCCCGCCGACATGTCGCCACGGCAACCAGAGCCGCGACCCCCGGGAGGCCTTACGGTCGCCGCGCCGATGACACGAGTCGGATCTGACGGCATCTCGGCCGCCGGGGTCAAAAGTCTGGACGCGCTAATCGACGCTGAAAATCTGTGGCGTTTTCCACTTCTATGGGTTTGGATTTTGGTCGCAGCTTTCCAGGGCGCGACTTCCCTGTTGCGCTTGCGACTTTTGCGCTTCGGTAGCAACTTTCGCGTTCTGTTGGTGGCCGGAGCTTTTGTGTTGTTGCTGCGGCTTTTGCGCCGGCTAAACTTTCCGCGCTCGCGCCAAACCTTTCGCGCCGTCACATTTTTGTCAAGCCATTAGGGCAACATCGCAACCCAACCCAAGAAACAGAACGCGGCCCCGGCGGGCGACTCACCCAGCTCCCCGGCGGCGTTGCGTCCCCCGACGGCGTACAGGTATCCCTTGAGCGCGCTGAGGTGGAAGAAGGTGCGCTTCTCGTTGAGACAGGCCACCTGCATCCAGCGGTTGTAGCGCGGGTCGTAGCGGAAGACCGTGTCCACGGCGGTCTTGCCCTTAGTGTCATAGTTGCTCTGGCCCCCCACCACGTAGAGGAAGTTGCCGATGACGGCGATGCCGTGCTGGTAGCGGGGTGCGTCCATGGGTGCCAGCGCCTTCCACTCGTGCGCCTTCTCGTCGAAGAGCCGCAGCTCCTTGCTGACCACCAGCTGCTGGCGCAGGACGCCGCCCAGCGTCACCAGGTGGGCGCTGTCCGAGCGGATGGCGGTGCGCTCCGACTGCATCACCGGCTGCATGTAGGGCATCATCTGGTAGTTGCTGGCCTCCAGCAGCAGATTGACGCAGGTGTTGTCCGTGCGCATGAAGTCCACCGTCTGCACGTGGTTGATCAGCTCGCTGGGGCTCATCAGCGGGAAGCGGATGTTGCGCATCAGCTTGGCGGCGTAGTCCATGCGGCCGTCCTCGTAGCGCAGCCAGCGGCACGCCGCCTTGAACAGTTCCAGCTCGCTGCAGTGCTTCAGGCTGTTGGAGGACAGCACGAAGGCCAGCCGCTCGAAGGGCAGCTTGACGAACTCGCCCGTGCCCAGCAGCGACGGGAAGTTCTTCAGGATAAAATTGTTCACGTACTTGTCCACCTCCGTCAGGTTGTAGGCGTTGGCGATGCGACCCACCTCCACGCAGTTCTCCAGCGACACCTGCGGCAACGGCGGGGAAGACGGCGTGAGATTTACAAATCGTTCAAAGTGGTGTCAGTCGGTGGGGGGCGGAGGAGAGGCGGTGTGGAGAAGTGTGTGTGTGTGTGTGTGTGTGTCTTACCCCGGAGATGAGGAACACTTTGCAGAAGTCGAGCACGGGCAGGATCTGCAGGAAGCTGGCGGCCTCCAGCGTGTCCTGCAGGTTCTCCATGTTGAGAGAGAGCTTGGCCGTGTAGATGAAGTCGATGATCTTCTTCAGACCGATCCGGTTCACACCGTGCAGCTTTATACACATCAGATCCTGCTCCTTCATCCCTCCTGCAGCACAGAGAGAGAGGGGGGGGGATATGGAGTGAGGGAGGGAATGAGGGAGGGAGGAGATGGAGTGAGGGAGCGATAAAGGGAGGGAGAGAGGGAGAGAGAGAGCGAGAGAAAGGGAATGAGGGAGGGAGGAGATGGAGTGAGGGAGCGATAAAAGGAGGGAGGGAGAGAGAGAGAGAGGGAGAGAGAGATAGAGAGGGAACGGGGGAGGGAGGAGATGGAGTGAGGGAGCGATAAAGGGAGGGAGGGAGAAAGGGGCGAATGGAGAGAGAGGGGAGGGAGAAAGAGAGGAAGAGAAGAAGCAAGGAAGAGAGAGAGAGGGAGAGAGAGACAGAGAGAGACGAAGGGAGGAGAAGGAGAAAGAGAAAAAGGGAAAGAAGGAGGGAGAAAGAAAGGGATGGACGGAGAAAGGGATGGAGGAGGGGAGGGAAAGAGAGACAAAGAGGGGGACAGAGAGGGAAGGAGAAAGAGGAAAAGAGAAAGAGAGAGAGGGGGGAGAACAAAAAGCACAACAACGATGAAGAGGACGAGTGGAGGTTTGTGTGTTTGTGTTCCAGTACGACTCAAAAATCAGCGTTGGATTATACATCAAACACAGCTCTCATCTCACACACACACACACACACACACACACAGACCGCGCTTCCAAAACAGACACATACACACACACTTTAAAAAAGTAATTCTGAAAGGTTGCTGTCTCTCTTATCTGAGCAGGGGAGTGTGAAAACCATCAAAAATCACACACACACACACACACACACACACACTTTGCGCTGTCACTGTCTCTCTCTCTCTCTCTCTCCTCCTCTCTTCTCTTCCCCCATTTCTGTGTGTTTCCAAGTGTCACTGGGATGTTTTACATTTAAAGGGGAATGACACAGCTGTCAGGAAGCGGCGAGAGAAACGAGTGATGAAGAACGGAGGAGTGTGAACGCGGCGCGGGGACGGAGAGACGGCGAGAGAGGGAGGGAGGGACGGTTAGACTGCTGTCAGGCTGCATTTACATCACGCTGCAGTACTGGTGCGCCACTGACCACACGCACACACGCGCGCGCACACACACACACACACACACACACACACACACAGTGGGCTGATGACGAGTGACTGACAACAGGGTGTGTGTGGGCGTGGCCAAGTCTTGCCCTTCGTTCTGATTGGCCACCGGGAGGCATTGCATCCAGGAAGTGAAAATGTAAGATCTGGGTGTTTACTTCCGACCTGTTCCAGTTCCTTTCACAAATCCCTCTTCCCCTCCCTCCCTCCCTCCCTCCCTCCCTCATCGTCCTCTCGCTTCTCTCACCTGTGAACATGGCTTTGAAGTAGTCGCTGGACGAGGCCATCATGGCTCGGTGCACGGGAAAGGCCTCGTCTCCGTCTCCGGCCACCAGCGTCACATCACACAGCAGACCCTCTATCCTCAACTGGTCAAAACCCTGCAGCGGAGACAGAGAGAGAGAGAGAGAGAGAGAGAGAGTTGGGGAAGAGAAGGAAGTGAAAGAGGAAAGATAGAGGGAGGGAGGGAGAGAGGGAGGGAGGCAGGGAGGGAATTGAGACGAAGGGTGGGGGAAAAAAAAGGGGGAGAGGGATGAGAGAGAGGAAGGGAGGGAAAAGAAGAATGGAGTGAGGGAGAGAAAGAGAAAACGGGAGAGGAACAGAGGGAAGAGAAAGAGAGAGGAGGATAGAGAAGAGAGGGAGGAAGAGATATGTTTTAATGAAAGTTTAGTGAAATGGGACGAGGGTTGTACAGCATCAGTGTGTGTGTGTGTGTGTTCTGTATGAACCTGATACCAGAAAGTGGTAGTGACCACACCACAGCGCAGCACACAACGTGCCGAAACGTGAAGTAGCAGTGGACACATGACCTGGTCCTGACCCTAAACCCAGACCACAGCGGGCCTCGCTCAGGAGCACCTCAGCGGTACCTTTACTGGTCCGGGACTTGAACCGGCGACCGACTCCCTAACCGTTACCGTACCAACTACCCACAGAGGAGTGCGAAGAGAGGAGTGCGAAGAGAGGAGTGTGAGTAAAGAGTGTGAAGAAGGACGACAGGAGTGAAAAGAGCCGCTCGCTAGGGCACCTCCCTGTCAATCAGACTTTAATCCAGCGCCAACGCAGCATCACAGAGGAAATCACAGCTCAGCTCAACCGCAGATTAGACCTGCGTGCACGCGTGTGTGTGTGTGTGTGTGTGTGTGTGTGTGTGTGTGAGAGAGAGAGACATTGTTTCTACTTGTGATACGGTGATTAATTCAAATAAATGTAAAGCTCTCTCCCACACACACACACACACACACAGACACACACACACACACACACACGGATGTGATTGTTGCTCTGATGAGTCTCTTGATTGAGTCTGATTCAATTAAACGCTGATTTAATGATCAGATACTGGGAATGCGCGAGAACATGCAAACTCACTACACTGATTAGGCAACAGTAGTCTCAATTTTCACACACACACACTCGCGCACACACTTGCACGCACACACTCACGCACACACGCGCACGCACACACTCACGCACACACGCGCACACACACGCGCACACACACACGCGCACACGCACAGATCCTTCCTCATGAATCACAATGACATTTATTCTAATCTTTTAACGGTCTCTTCTAATTCCAACCCTAAACCACACTCTAAACCAGACCCTAAAACTAGACCACAATCTAAACCAGACTCTAAAACTACACCACAATCTAATCCAGACCCTAAAACTACACCACAATCTAATCCAGACCCTAAAACTAGACCACAATCGAAACCAGACCCTAAAACTAGACCACAATCGAATCCAGACCCTAAAACTAGACCACAATCGAATCCAGACCCTAAAACTAGACCACACTCTAAACCAGACCCTAAAACTAGACCACACTCTAAACCAGACCACACTCTAAACCAGACCCTAAAACTAGAACACAATCTAAATTAGACCACACTCTAAACCAGACCCTAAAACTAGACCACACTCTAAACCAGACCTTAAAACTAGACCACACTCTAAACCAGACCTTAAAACTAGACCACAGTCTAAACCAGACCTTAAAACTAGACCACAATCTAAACTAGACCACAATCTAAACTAGACCACAATCTAAACTAGACTATAAACCCAACTTTAAACCAGGCCATAATCTAATCTCAATTCTAGAAATAAATCAGGGCTCAGTGTAATCTCAGCCTTAATTTTGTGCTGAAACAATTTAGGACAAAACTTCATAGAAACCAACCACACACACATACACACACGGACGGACACACACGCAGGCGCACACACACACACACGCGGCTGTCCCGTGGTGACCGCGTCTCTCCTCTGCACACGTTCAGGTTCCAGCTCTGGAGGTGGTCTTGCTCCTTCTTTAGTTTGTCTTCCTCACTCTGTCCATCAGCACACACCTCCTGACAGCTGTCAATGATGTTGTCATAGCGATTGATAACACGACCTTGTCACGGCAACGGCAGCTGTCATTACCAATGATGCCGAGGGAGTGTGTGTGTGTGTGTGTTTATATGTGTGTGTGACGCACAGTCGTGTACCCAGTGAACTTACGGGCGGGCCTGAGGCCAACCACCACACACACACACGCGCACACGCACATATACACATACACACGCACATATACACACACACACGCACATATACATACACACGCACATATACACACACACGCACATATACACACACACGCACATATACATACACACGCACAGACACACACACGCGCAGACACACACACGCGCAGACACACACACGCGCAGACACACACACGCGCAGACACACACACGCAGACACACACACACGTAGACACACAGACACACAAACCAGATACACACAGACACACAGACACACAGACAGACGCACACACACACACAGACAGACAGACAGACAGACAGACAGACAGACACGCGCTTGCAGATGCACTCGCTAGCTCACACGCACACAGACACAGATACAGACACATGCGCAGACACACACAGACACGTGTCCTTTACTCCAGCCTACAACTGCGTCTCTCTCTGTCTCTCTCTCCCTCTCCCTGTTCTCTTTCTTTCTCTCTTTCCATTTCTGTCTTTCTCTCACCTACAGCCTCCTTTTCCATCCCTCCATGTTCTCTCCATCTTTCCGTCTCTCTCTCTCTCTCTCTCTCTCTCTCTGTCTCCTTTTCTAATTTCCCGTGTTTCTCTCACTCTCCTTCTCTCCAGCCAGGTGAGCCGCGCCCAGGTGTTAATGAACCTTCTCCCGTCGAGTCGAGCCATGACGATGACGACGAGGAAGGCTGAGGTTTTGCCTGTGTGTGTGTGTGTGTTGCTTTCAGGATGCCAGGCTATGCTGTGACGACCTTCACACACACATACGCCCCGTGGCATCGTGCCAGTGTGTCCAGATGGCAGTGTGATGCCCGCTGCTCGCCATGAGACGGCATTTCATTAGAGTGGAACCTGCTCGCAGCGGCGGGACGTTGCCCCTCTCTCTCTCTCTCTCACACACACACACACACACACTCTCTCTCTCTCTCTCTCACCTGCAGGACGACGGAGCTGTGTGTGTTACTGGTGAAGAAGCGTGTGTTGCCCGTCTTGGAGGCCTGGAGGTGGGCGGAGAGACCCATATCACCACAGCCCAGAGACACCTTCATATGAGCATCATCATCCTCCACCAGGGATCTGCAGGAGACAGAGAGAGAGAGAGGTTACAGCAGGGTGAGACAGAGGGGTGTGTGTGTGTGTGTGTGTGTGTGTGAGGAAGCAGGAAAAGCACTGCTGTCTATAAAAACACCACACACAAACGCAGGGGCACACAATGGGTTAATTACAATCCTCTTCTGCACACACACACACACACACACAAAAAAATATATATATATAGCGCAAAACTAGACTAATGCTGACCCTAAACTAGACCGTAAATCTATTCCCAAACCCTAAACCAACCCACCATCTAATCCTTACCCTAAAACCCATTCGCGATCTAATCCCAAGACTAAAATCCATTCCGCAATGTAATCTCGACCTTAAAATGCAGTCTGCAAACCAATAACGACCCTAAAATCACGTCCACAATCTAATCCCGAGGTTGATATCCAGTTCGCAATCTAATCTCGAGACTAAAACCAGTCCGCAATCTAATCCTGACTCGAACCCCAACCCTAGACCAGAATCTAAGCTAATCCTGATGCTAGACTAACCCACAACACAATCCTGACGCTAAATTCAGACCATAAATTAATCTCAACCATAAAATCTGCCTGCTCTCTGAATACCGTCCTCAACCGGACCGGAATCTAGTACCGCCCTAAACCGGACCGGAATCAAGTACCGTCCTCAACCGGACCGGAATCTAATACCATCCTAAACGGGACCGGAATCTAATACCGCCCTAAACCAGACCGGAATCTAATACCGTCCTAAACCGGACCGGAATCTAATACCGTCCTAAACGGGACCGGAATCTAATACCGTCCTAAACCGGAATCTAGTACCGTTCTCAACGGGACCGGAATCTAATACCGTCCTCAACCGGACCGGAATCTAGTACCGTCCTCAACCGGACCGGAATCTAATACCGTCCTCAACCGGACCGGAATCTAATACCGTCCTCAACCGGACCGGAATCTAATACCGTCCTAAACTGGACCAAAATCTAGTATTGACCCTAGACCTACGTCAGACCTCACTGTAATCTCGACCATAAAACCAGCAACACTGATCACATTTCAGAACGAAACAACAGCACACAAGTGGAAACAAGAGCAGCTTTTTCATTCACACACACACACCTTCTGGCTGTCTACACTCCTGAAAGCGCGCACACACGCGCACACGCACACACACACACACACACACAATGGGAGTGTAACCAGTGACTACAGCTGCTAAAAAAGTAGGAAGGGATAAAAGGGTGAAAGGGCTAAAAAGGAGGAACTGATAAAGGCTGATGGCTGGACTGTAGCCGAGCTCTAGCTGTTAAACTGAGCTGCCGAATTCATGTTGGCGCCCCTTGTGGCCAAATTAGGGAACGACCGTGTTTGTAGTGGCGCCCCCTTGTGTCCAAAACAGGAAATGATGGCTTACGTGACGGGCTTTGAAAACAAATATCAAACAAAACACCTTTTTTCAGGTTTGATTTTGGTTTCAATTTGAAAAACAAAAAGTAACGGCACGCGGATTCACGATTGGCATCTTTACGTCGTCTTTAAGGAACAAAAATTGAGGTAAAAGCTGGAGCAAAACTTCAAGGAACTGTAATAAAATAAAAACACATCACAATAAAATCTAAGACAGTCCACAATACCACAGTAACCAGATATAAGCACCATGACGACACTCATCACGGGATGCTCACACGGCAAATGTTACGATGCGGGATTTGGCGATGCGATGCGTATCACGACGACACCGTCGCGTGATACGATATCGCAATGTTCTACGCGGCATCGCAACATCCACATCACAATACGCTTCCCCCCGTGTACCGACTGAAGAAGGATGCTGAGGCGGGGAGGAGTTGCTATGACAACAGCAGGAGGAGGAGGAGGAGGAAGGCAAAAAGGGAGGGCGGTCACGGTCACATGACACAGCACAGGCATCCGATTGGTGCATTACCCTGTCAGGTGATAGGTTGGAGATGCAGCAAGCAGAGAGTGGGTGGTCCAAACCACAAAGGAGTGCTGGTGGCTGCCGAAAACAACGAGAGACAGATAGATATCACTAAAATACGCGCACACACACACACACACCTGTTCACGGACGCTGACCTCTCTTTCTCTCACACACACACACACACACACACACACACACACACACACACACACACACACAGTGGTGAAAACCCTAAACAAAGAGCAAAAAATGGCATCAACCTGGAAGTCCATAGAGGTGGAGAGTGAGCAAAGATGGACAGATGGACGAAGACAGAGAAACAGACAGATGACTGGTGACTTGTAAAACAAGAGAAACACAGAGCCACGGGTCTGGTCAGTTGTGTGTTGACCATCTGACACACCTTCAAATAAACACCTCCACCAGCGTCCAACTGCCCTTATTTGGTCATTCGTTTTTCTCAAGCATAAAACTGCACCTCGATCCAACTTGTCTGCTTCCCTGATGATACCGGGTTTTAGAAATGGGTCAACCCCGAGCCCCGTCCGGAGAGCTGGAAGTTTTTAATGAGCAAGTTGTGTATTTTCGTGGAGAGGAGGAGACCGAGATTATTCTGTTCTGGGGCTGAGAGGTACCTCACAGAGACCTCAGCGGTACTTTTAATGAGAAATAAAAAAGACATGGCCCTCCTCCGCTTCTCTCCCCCTTCCTTTTATTAGCATAACATCTTGCTTTAATACCTCATTAGGGGAACCCACACATGGGCCCGGCCATTAGGAGGTGCAGCCGGCCTGCAGGTAGCAGCCAAGAGAACAGCTGCTACACACACACACACACACACTTTTCACTGACCAGTGTCTATTTTTGCATGCTTGGGCTGTTTCCTCGTCGCTTAATTAAGGCTGGTCTATGGTCAAGGCCTATGCGCGCACACACACACACACACACACGCAGCTTTACTGGTTTAGTCTATTACAGATGAGATGGTGCTGTGTGTGTGTGTGTGTGTGGGTATGCCTGCTATGGAGTAGGCAGAAAAGTGAATGTGTGTTTCTAACAAAAAGGCCAGTGATGGTAGTGAAATAACTGTGACTCACAAAACACACACACACACAACCATAACACACACACAATCTGAACATTACGAGTGGAGAGAGAGAATGATGAATAGATAGACAGATGAAGGGGGGAGAGAGATCTCTTTCATAGGGAGAGAATGGAGGAGACTGAAGTGTTTTTGACGGCTATCGTATGATCACACGCCATCTGCATAAACACACTCATCTCACACTCATCTCACACACGTCTTGAGGCGTCCATTTAACATCAGGCCATTCGGTGTCTGATCTGATAAAGTTCTTCCTCCTTCTTCTTCCTCCATCCCTCTCTCTCTCTCTAATGCGCTTGATCATCACTCTAGTGAAGACGAAGCCCTCCGCTTCTCGCCAAGCTCACATTAAGATTAAACACACTTCGCGGTATGCTGTGTGTGTGTAACAAATCAACAGTCCTCCTCCTCCTCTCCACCAGGTTAATGACGGAGAGGAAACACCATTACATGACAGAATGGTGTTTTGAGATAAGGCCTCTCTCACACACACACACACACACACACCCCACTCCATTTTAATTCCAGATATCTGAATCCCTCCCCACTCAATAGAGAGTAAAAAATCATGTTATAAGAGATTTAGAGAGGGAGAGAGAGAGAGAGAGAGAGAGAGAGAGAGAGAGAGAGAGAGAGAGAGAGAGAGGGAGGGGAGAGAGAGAGAGAGAGAGAGAGGGAGGGAGAGAGAGAAGAGAGAGGAGAGAGAGAGAGAGAGGGGAGAGGGGGAGAGGGGGAGAGGAGAGGGGGAGAGAAGAGAAGAGAAGGGAGAGAGAGAGAGAAAGAGGGAGAGAGAGGAGAGAGAGAGAGAGAGAGAGAGGGAGAGGGAGAGAAGAGAGAGAAAGGAGGGGGGGAGAGAAGAGGGAGAAAGAGAGACAGAGAGAGAGAGAGAGAGAGAGAGGGAGGGAGGGAGAGAAGAGAGAGAAGGAGGGGTGGGGGGAGAGAAGAGAGAGAAGGGAGGGGGGTGGGGAGAGAGGGAGAGGGGGGAGAAGAGAAGGGAGAGGGGAGAGAAGAAAAGGGAGAGAGAGAGAGAGAGAGAGAGAGGGAGAGAGAGGAGAGAAGAGAGAGAGAGAAGGAGAGGGGGGTGGGGAGAGAAGAGAAGGAGAGGAAGAGAGAGACAGAGAGAGAGAGGGGAGAGAGAGGGGGAGAGAGCGAGAGAGAGAGAGAGGGAGAGAGAGAAGGAAAGAGAGGGGGGAGAGAGAGAAAGAGAGAGAAGGAAAGGGGGGGAGACAGAGAGAGAGAGAGGGGAGAATGAGGGATGGAAAGGGAGAGAATGAGTGAAAGAGAGAGGTGAAGAGAAAGAGAGAAATCTTGGTGAGAATTTTTAAATAGCTATGTATAAGGAACGTTGAGAACTTTTAGATTTTTGTGTTTCTGGAATATAGGCTGATCTCTCATCTGTGTGTGTGTGTGTGTGTGTGTGTGTGTGTAAAATTCTGTCAGCCGCTCTTAAACATGAAATCCTCATGACAGTTGGATTGGTGACTATATTTAGTCTCTGAAAAACACACACACACACACACACACCGTGGCTTTATAATCCATCTTACACTGAACAGCCCACTGTTCCAGAACACTATAATCCTGACCTCTTACTGCGGAGCGCACACGCCACACACACACGCCACACACACTATGTGTGTATATACACATACATACAGAGAGTGAGAGGTTGAGAATAAGTCTATAATCTGAATGGTGTGGCTCTATACATAATTGCAGGCTACAGTATGGTTTGGTAGAACTATAAACACACACACACACACACACACACCCTCGCTCGGCGGCCCCGTGTGTGTACAGCGCATGACCTCTATTTTAAGATTTACAGAACACCACAGAGATGACAAACTCCTGCAGCTCAAAGGAGGCCCTAAAGAGGCACCGGGAGCTCATACACGCGTGACTTTACGCTAGCGTTAGCCTTCACAACTTTTAGTCAGTGGGTTCTGCGAGTATCCGATCTGTCCCTGCTGCCCGATCGGTTCCGCACATGCCCCAGCACTCGGAAAGCCGCCATATTGCTGCCGATCATTCGCACGATCTTTGAACGACTGAAACGCTTTACGGCAGCGGCGCATTTCTAGAACCGCATGGAACCAATCGGGCAGCCGGCATGTATCGGGCACTGACAGGTTCCAGTCTGTAGATCACCTGGCACTGTGTTAGGAATGAGTCGTATATCAAACGCCCCAGTTTCCTGTTCAGGCCTGGCATAAGCTAAATTAAAATTAGCGTTAGGGTCAGGGTTAGACTCAGCAATAGCAGAGCTCTGATCTCAGAACTGCTTTACCAGCTTAGACAGGCGGAGAGAAACTGAGACAAGACTGAGAGACAGAGAGACAGGCAGAGAGAAACTGAGACAGACAGACACAAAGAGAGAGACAGGTGGAGAGAAAGCGAGACAGGATTAGAGAAAGAGAGACAGGCAGAGAGAAACTGAGACTGGCAGACACAAAGCGAGAGACAGGCGGAGGGAGGGAGAGGGAGAGAGAGGGGTGGGGGGGTGGGGGGGAGAGATCACAGCTTTACCACTCAGCTAATGTGAATATTTTGAATTTGCTCACACATCATTAGTAAGATTGTTTTAATCTCACAAAGCGTCAAAATTCGGGTTATTATTCAGACGTTAATCCCCCACAACAAAACACAAACGTTCTCTTAAGCCGCTTTTGGTAGGGGTCGAGATCGAAGGCAGGTTCAAATCCAGGCGCGATAAAGGTATCATCGAGGTACTAGGGGTGTAAACCATAAATTTCTTCATAATATAATATTATATTGCTTCAATGGATGCGATTCGATGACAGATGAGATCACAAAATTATTACAAATCAGTTACACTGCCAACTGCCCCAAAGCAGACCTACTGTTCAATAGAAAGTCACGTTACAGTACAGTATATGATGTCTGATCGATGTTTCCATTTTGGATTGATGCATCATTACAGGCCTACGTGGTTAACATGCCCTGCCACGTCACGTCAGCTGCCCGCTTCTCCTACACGGATCAAATGCAGAGGTCACGTTTCCTTGTGGTGTGTTCACGATGACACTCACTTTCACGGTTATCCACAGATCTTTCTATCTGGCAGTTTGCTGAAATATCTGACATTTTCCATAGCACAAAAAAGACCCAGATTCCAAAATAAAAACAAACAAACAAGGCGCGAGTCGTCCCACACGGACGTCCTTTTCCTGTCATCCTATTAGACAGGCTGTTGGTTCGCGTTATCTAACTAAAACAGAAACCCTGCTTGGCGCGTGGAAAGCCGGAGGAGACGGACACTCGGCCGGTCAGAGACGGTCCAAATATCACTCAGAGAGGAGATTAGTCCAGATTAGTTCCAGCAGCGCTGCGGGGAGCCTCCGGCCTACTAAACGCACGGCCTCGTGCCATTCGGCTTGAGAAACGCCTTCGGAAACGGCACCAGAAAGCAGCTATTAACCTTATTCCGGATAAGCGGATGCATCATCAACAACAACTACAAATTACTAATAATAATAATAATAATAAAATTTGAGAGCATCATAACACTATTACTAAGTATAAAGTAAAAGCAATAGTAAAAGTAAAAATACATATGTACCAATAACTAAATAAATGCTAGCACATAAAGAATCAGCAAACAATGAAAATAAGTTATTGATGCTCATGCATAAACAATAAGATAATCTCTAATAAAATGTGCACTGAATAAGTGATAAAACAAGAATGTGTAAATGACATTCGTTCTATATGAAATCTACATTGTGTGTGTGTGTCATTTTGTGTGACTAATTTTTGCTACAATTTTAGTAATCAATTTTAATACTGAGATTTTATATGAATATTAAATTACAAACGTGTTGGAACTTCTTTAGGCCATTTTTTCCCTCATTTTAAACTAGAAAGTGGGTCTAGTTAAGCTGGACTTCACCTGGAGTTTGTTGTTTTACGTAAAAACTGCGGTACATTCATTTTACCCCAGTAACAAACCAGCATCTAACCCTGAGTGAAAGGGCCGGAGGCTGTTACCGGAGCGCGGGGGCAGACAGGCAGGCAGGCAGGCAGGCAGGTGCAGCCGCGACCGGAGCCGGTTTACCGTCAGCATCACTGCTGCTGCATCCGCCCCATCCCCCACTCTTCCCTTCCTGCATCCCTTCATCCACACAAAAGCCTCGAAACCCACCGCGAAAACGAGGACGGGAACGGGAACGGGAACGGGGAGCGCATTCCGTTCCGTTCCGTTCCTCCTCGCGAGCGAACGTGTCCCCATTCGGCACGAGGACACGGATAAACAAGAGAGCACAGATCCGGGAGGAGGGAGAGAGGGATGGAGAAAGGAAGGGAGGGAGAGAGAGAGGGAGAGGAAGCGGGAGGCCAAAAATAAACGTAAATAACGGCGAGCGGCGGAAATCTCATCAAGCTCGCGCCTCGGTCACGGAACGAGCACGCGACGCGAGCGACAAAGCTGAAATTCCCGCACGAGACGGAGAGACTGAAACACGCGCACTGAAGTCGTCACAAAGACACAAAATTGACAAATATAAACGGGCTTTTGGCATCTATTCGAGCCTTTAAAAAAAATGACACACGGTCAGGCCTTGCTATCTTTATGAGGTGACCATATAAATGATACGAAAAATGTCCTCACACAAGCTAAATAAACGACAAATATCAGGTGTTTACCGCCTTTTAAGGGGACAGTCAAGTCCTCACAAATCCCTAAAAACCAGTCCTGCTGTCACTCGTTCACACGCAGAAAGCCGCTAGCGTTTTGTTGGAACTGGGTTACGGTTGAACCGGGCTTTAAGGGAGCAAAACCGGCGCGAATTCAACGGAATTCTACGTAATATTCTCACACACCATTTTTAGGATGATTTTTTAAGAGGCTTCTACTCACATATAGGCGGGCGAAAGCGGCGAGGAGCGGGAGGTTTTAAGCACGGGTACGGGGAATTTCCAGCTGACGGGAGAACCGCTTTTCCATTTTAACGGCATCGTTTAACCGTCACCAGCTGCTCCGGGACACAGCGCGAACGACGGCGGCTTCTTCCATGAATAAGAAGAAGAAGAGGAGGAAGAAGAAGAAGAAGGAGGAGAAGAAGAGGCTCGCTTTGGGGGCGTCCATCCCGATCGGCCCCGACCGAAACCCGCGCGTGGTTGCGTGTGTGTGTGTGTGCGTAGGTTTGCGTGAATGTGTGTGAGGCGGATTTTTTAGCAACCGAGGCTAAAGATTAGCCGTCACGAACGACGCCTGCCTGCCCGAGCCGCGGGAAAAAAACGGCATGTCCCTGAGGTGGATAAACGTGGACGTAAGAGGTAAAAAAATAATAATAATAATAATAAAGAAAGAAAAAAACAAGAAAAGAAAGGAGGAGAAGAAAGTGTGAGGATAAAATGTTGAGGTAAAAAAAGAGAGAGAGATGTTAAATCCAGCTCGGTGAGGGAGACAGAGAGAGAGAAGCGGCAGGATGGAGGAGGAGAACGGCAGAGACCTTGACTGAAGGCGAAGCGACTGCAGTGGAGCTGTTATAATGAGAGAAAGAGGAGGAGGAGGAGGAGGAGGGGGGAGAGGATGAGGAAGAAAGAGACATAAGAGAGTGAGATCAAGGTAGAGAGAAAGAGAGAGAGAGAGTGAAAAGGTGATTGAGGGAGAGAGAGATAAAGTTGAGAGAGAGAGAGACGGAGAGGAGAGGGAGATGTAATAAGAGAAAGAATAAAAAGAACATAAGAGAGGGAGAGAAATATAAAGTCTGAGAGGGCGAGATATCAAGCGTAGAGAGATAGAGAGAGAGAGAGTAAGAGGGGATTGAAGGAGGGAGAGATAAAAACTAAGAAAGAGAAAAGAGGGAGATGTAATAAGGTAGTAGAGAGAGAGAGAGAGGGGCTTCAGGGAGGGAGAGATAGAGGTACTGTAATAGGGCACGTAAGAAAATGAGAGAATAAGGGAGGAAGAGAAATACAAAGCCTGAGAGAGGGAGATATATAATGCATAAGATAGAGAGATCAAGCAAGAGTGGGAAAGAGGGACAGAAAGAGGGGATTCAGGGAGGGAGAGATAAATCTAAGAGAGAAAGCAAAGGGTTAGCTACTGTAATAAAGGAGAGAAAGAGAGAACGAGAGAGGAAGAGAAAGAAAGCGGAATGACAGAGAAGGAGAGAAGAGGAACAGCTAGAGCAATAAGGAAGGGATGAGATGCGATGAGAGCAGGTACAAAGTAGAGAGACGGCGATCTACTGAAATAAAGTGAGAGAGAGAAAAAGAGAGATGACTAAGGGAGATCTAAACGAGAGAGATATAGCAACATATTAAGACAAATCGAGAGAGAGAGAGAGAGAGAGAGAGAGAAAGCTGCAGGAATGAAAAGATGGAGACAGACAGAGATAAAGAGAAAGAAAGGGAAGATTTCATCTGATTCGTTGTAAAATGTGAGAGAAAAGGTGAGATGAGTGAAAGAAAGAGGAGTGAACTACTGGGGAAGGGTTTGCAGCGACTTTCCTCCCAACTCTGTCCTCCGTCCGCTACAACCGGGACGCCGAACGCCGCCGGCCTGCTCTCCGCCTGTCAGGTCAGCGCTCGTCCACAGGGAAGACAAAAAGTGACTTTTTCTAAAGGAGGAGAGGAAGGAGAAGAGGAGGAGGAGGAGAGGAGGGGGGCAGCCCTCGTTTCTGCGATTACGTCCGTCTCTGATAAAAGAGCTGACAGCTGCGGATTTCCTGCTAGTTCATAACCGGAATCAGGCGGCGAGGGTTAGACTGTGCACCTCTCCTTCCGTCATCCCCCCCTCTCTTTTTCCTTCTTCACTCTCTTTCCAAATCCCTAAGTACATTCAGTTTTCCTCCTACCTTCTTAATCAACAGTGTAAAAGGGGCGCTGCGCCTCTCAATAAGGCTTTTAAAGGGGCGTCGCACCTCTCATAAGCCCCGCCCTCACTCACAATTTTAACACATGCTTTAAAGGGGCAGGACACTCTCTTAATAAGCCCTCTGCACAACTTTGAGAGACACATTAAAGGGGTGTGGCACCACCATAAGCTCCGCCCACAATTTAAAATAGAGTGGCACAAACCCGCAATAAGCACCGCCTTCACCACAACTTAGAAATATGGAAAAATGTACCAAGTGCTTTAAAGGGCCATGAGACTCTTTAATAAGCTCCGCCCACAACAAAAATGTACCAAGTGCTTTAAAGGGCCATGAGACTCTTTAATAAGCTCCGCCCACAACAAAAATGTACCAAGCGATTTAAAGGGCCATGAGACTCTTTAATAAGCTCCGCCCACAACAAAAATGTACCAAGTGCTTTAAAGGGCCATGAGACTCTTTAATAAGCTCCGCCCACAACAAAAATGTACCAAGCGATTTAAAGGGCCATGAGACTCTTTAATAAGCTCCGCCCACAACAAAAATGTACCAAGTGCTTTAAAGGGTCATGAGACTGTTTAAAAGCTCTGCCCACAACCAAAACTTTAAAGTGCTTTAAAGGGCCATTAACACGTTGAGGAGATTCAGGATTTTGCAATTATTAGACCTTGACCCAGAAAGCAGGGAAGCTTTTAATGCGACTGCTAGAACATCTCCCTCTCTCCCTCTCTCTCTCACACACACACACACACACAATCTAAGAAAGGAGGGAGAGAAAACGAGGAAAAAGGACAGAGAGAGAGAGTGAGATTGTTGACAACAATCAGTCGCCACCGGAGCACCGACGGAACAAGTAAACTACAACAAAGCCAATTAATGAATTCACACACACGCAAGTGTAACAGGCTGGCGGCGAGGTGAGCCAAAAGCCATCAACGGGGTTAATTTGATTAGCAAAGCAAAAGTCATACGATGCAGGCAGAGATACAGATACAAAGGTGTGTGTGTGTGTGCAGACAAGAGCTGGAAATGTTGCATTTCGTTCCAGCTTGCACCATAAGGTCAAAATGACGAGAACCACTTTAACTGGGGGAGAAAAAACTGTGTCTGTGTGTGTGTGTGTGCGCATGCAAGAGTGTGTGTGTATTTGCATATGTGATCGACAGACAGATAGTTAGACAGATAGATAGATAGATAGATAGATAGATAGATAGATAGATAGATAGATAGATAGATAGATATATAGATAGATAGATAGATAGATAGATAGCAGTGGCGCCAAACTTTTAGACTGACAGGTTATAAGTCTCTCTCTCTCACACACACACACACACACTCTTCCGTTTAACAAAGTGCTAAATGATGGAAATGTCGGAGAGGGAGAGGCGTGCCTATTCATAGGAGTCTATTATTAGAGGTGATGAAGAGCCGGCAGCCACGGCGATGAGGAAGCAGGAAGCGGAGACGCCGAGGAGAGATGAGCGCGACTTTCATTCCCGCTGCCGATTCCAACCGTTTTTTTGGAGCGCTAAGGGTGGGAGAGGGACGGACGGAGGAGACGGAGAGATGAAGGAGGCACTCCAACATCGAACCTCCTTCACGCGAGTGACGACACGGGATCGGGACAGACTCAGAAGACGTGCACAATCTGTTCATCATTTCTTCATTTGTGTGTGTGTGCGTCACATCTATTTTCTTTAAACACGAGCCGCCGCACGAACCACTTCCAGCTCATACGCCGCGACGTTCGTCTGCCGCTCGTTTTGAGTAGTGGCAAGACGTGCGTGTTGCCCAACGTCTCCGCAAAACACGAGGAACGTTTCACAGCCCTTAATAGGGTAAGGAAGGATGAAGATTTTTCCATCACTTCTGAGGAAGAAGAAGAAGAAGAAGGAGAAGAGCGCTGGGCGAAGCTCCGGCACTTCGGCCTTGTTAGAGAGAGAGAGAGAGAGCTGCTTCTGACAGATGAAAGCTCTGAAGAAATCAAACCGGATTTCAGGACATTTCACACAGCATTTTAACTGCTCCCGTCAATGTGATGTGGAGGAATTACATTACACACACACACACAACACTTGCGCGCCGACGGAGTGGCGCGTTGGAGAAGGGTAACGGGGAAGCACGCTGCCTGACTTTGAGAGTATTTTTGGCAGGGCTCAAAGAAAATCCATGATTAATCCGCGTTTATCATTTCTCAAAGAGGCTGCGCGGTGGCGAGAGAAAGAGGGATGTGAAGGATGAAAGAAGGAAGGAGAAAAAGAGCGAAAGAGAGAGAGAGAGAGAGCGATCACCCCACTTAAACAGTTTAGAGAGGAGAAAACAAGTTGAAAACTTTGTTGGGGGGGGAAGGAGCAAGAGAGAAAAGGATGATGGATGAAGAAAAGATGACAGAAAGAGGGGAGGAGAGAGAGAGAGAGAGAGATTTACTCTCATTGCACAGCGATGGAGCATAACTTTAGAAAGCATCAGAAGGAGGGAGGGAGGACAGTGAAGGAGGAAAGAAGGATGGAGGGGAGCAAAGAAGGAAAGAGGGATGGAAAGGGGAAGGAAGAGAGAGAGATAGAAAAAGAGATGGAAGGGGAAGAGAGAAGGTGGTGGAGGGGAGATAAAAGTAAAGAGGGATGGAGACTAGCGAGGGGAGGAACGAAAAAGACGGAAGGCAAGAGAGAAACAAAAGAGCGATGGGAGAGAAAGAAAAGTGGGAGGGGAGAGGGAGAAAAGAGGGAGGAAGAGAGAAGGAAAAGGGGAGGAGCAAGAAAGACGAGAAAAGGGTAGGAGAGAAAGAATAAACAGGATGGAAGGAGAAAGAAGGAAGGGGAAGAAATATCAGGAACGAGGGCAGCGATTTCCTCATTCGTCCTTCCCTCCCCGCCTCTCTCTCTCCATCCCTCCGTCTCCGTCACTCTCTCTCTTGCTTTCTCTCTAACTGAACACTGGCTGACCATCAGCTCCATCTACACCCGCGAAATGCAGATAGATAAATAAACAGATAGATAGAGACAGAGAACGAACGAGTGCAAAATAATCAGCTTGTGTTGAAGCCCTGTGATCTAACAGGGGAAGTAACAGCAGTGTAAAAATACACACGCGCGTGTGTGTGTGTGTGTTTGTGTGTGTGTGTGTGTGTGTGTGTGTGTGTGTGTGTGTTGGGGTGGGTGTGATGGAGGGAGTTAGTAGAGAAAAGAGAAAAGAGGGACATACATTGCACAGTACCTGTCGTGCAGCCCCAGGGACATGGCGTCTCCTCGGTGTACAGCGTAGTCCATGCCCCTGCTCTCTCTCAGCCACGCCCACCTCTGCAACACACACACACACACACACACATTATTGAGCATGTGCAAAGCTTATAAAGCATGGCAGCACTAAACACGAACTGTCACAAATTAAGAGAAAATTACGCTTTTTTTTATTTAGAAATGATCAAAAGTGCTCGTTAGCAGAAACATACGCATCAACCGACACAAACAAGCAAACACGTAAACATGAACAGAAACATTAACAAACGCAACACGCACAAGCCAACGAGCACGCAAGAACAGAAATGCAAAAAGACACAAAAACGCATGCAAACGAAACACAACGCGCAGGCGAACAGACGCAAAAATGTGCCGCCAAACAGACCCCAAAAACATGCATGCAAACAAACACAAACGCACACAAACAAACAACAAACACACAGGATCTCTCAACCACAGCCGGGTGTGTTAGAGCCGCAACTCTCAGAATCTCCAAGTTCTAACGAGAAGCTTGAGGTCATATTAAAACAAATATGACATTTACATTCATAACTTCACCATCTTCCTTTCTCCTGTCTGTCCCTCACTTTATCCCTCTCTCTCTCTCTCTCTCTCTCTCTCTCCGTCTCTCATGTCTTTATTTGTGGAGGCCCGGCAACATATGGCACGTCTATTAATATTGTTGCTGCTCATATTTTGGGGCGTTGTCCACCATCTGCGAGTCGGGACACCCTGCCGATGTACATGACCGGGGTTCACCGGACAGAGAGAGTTTAAGAAGTAAAAAATAAGGTTCACACGACCCCAAAGAGAGCATAGCGCTACTATCTTGGATCTTGCTCACAGACCCAATGACGGTAGTGCTGGAGGCATGATTCGAACCCCCAACCACGACCCACGACCAATGATGGCAGTGATAGAGGTCCTGGGTTCGACCATCAGTGGTCCTGGTTTCGAAACCTACCTCTGTCCCCGGTTTACTTCCTCTACCATCACTGAGGTAGGATTCGAACCTTACCAATGACGGTGCTGTAGATTGTGGGTTTGAATCCAGCCTCCAGAACTACTGTCACAGGTAAGGTTCAAATCCTACCGACCTCATCGATGGTAGCGGAGGTAGGATTCAAACCCGCAACCAATGATGGTAGTGCTGGAGGTCATGGGTCGTGGTTGTGGGTTCGAATCCTACCTCCACTACCATCATTGGGTCTCTGAGCAAGATCCAAGATAGTAGCGCTATTCTCTCATTGGGGTTGTGATGATAGCGGAGGTAGAATTCGAAGTTATTTTGCGTTTTATTTGTAAATGTGTTTGTGGTCAGTGCTGGAGGACAAAAGAGGTATTAGATAAGCACTGATAAACGACTAAATGATTTAATTAAGAAACTCATGATTAATTTAATAATACAGTGGTGCTCTTGAGATTTTGCGAGGGGAATCTTGACCGAATTATAGTCACAAGCAGCGACCTTGGCGAACGCAACACATTGTCATTAGGTCGAAGGTCACAGCGGAACAGGGATTAGCTTTTCTAAACTAGCCAGGGCTTGATGAGCACGCGAGCCAGCGTCAAAACCCTGGCGACTCTCCACCCTGCTGCAGTGTGTGTGTGTGTGTGTGTGTGCGCCCGCACGCGAGTGTGTAGGACACAATCAGAGGCCTAAGCCTGGCAGGTACAGTATGTACACAAACACACACAAACTATGCAAACATACACACACGTAGAGACTGAGGATTCCTCAATAGCTTCACCACAAATCTCTAGAGCAGGCTCATTTTACAGTAGACTGTAGTGTAGTATTCAAATTCTGTCCTTCACAAACATCACATCATCTCCATACACGTTTTTCTGGAAACTTTGGGGGCTGAAAGCAAAAGAAAAAGAGCTTTCACCCGTCTGAGATCATGTGTTCACCTCCGTCCCCTAAAAGGCATCAGGTGACACGACAGCAGCGGCGGTTCCCAGCTCGGGTTCTCCCGGACGCTTTGGGCCCGTGGCTCTGGGTAGAATAGCTCCTTTTTAGACCTCGGCTTTACGTTACCGTGTTGTCATGTCCAACAAAACACACAGGGCCGATCCTGAACGAAGACCCAGGCTCCCAGAAATACACCACCTAATATAGTCCTCTAGAGGCTGTGTGTTATGACTGAGATCTCATATAGTCATTTTATATTCTTATAACTATATATACTGTATATATATATATATATATATATATATATATATATATATATATATATATATATATCAACATAGCACATTTTCTGTAAAGTGAGCGAACTTTCATTAAGCAAAATCTGGGTCGCTCTGCTCAACTCACATAACGCCTACACACTCGGTCGAAACACTCATATGGAACGCCAAAGGTGGTATAATTATGGTTAAAAATGCTGTTTTTGGCGGCACTCTAATATATCGGCACTTTTCACCCCATTGACTATGTCTATTTTTGTGGAACTCTAGTGACTTTCGGTCAAACTCCACTTTTTACCCCGCAAAATGACGCTTTTTACTAGTAAGGCTTAATTTTTAATTACGCTCTTGATGCTCCATAGATCCGAGAACGAGGGAGGGATCTGCTTGATTTTGCTTGTGAAAGTTCCACAGCGCTCTCAGAATTAAGTCACAAATACAACGCCATAGTATTCTCTGTGCCTAAATCCACATGGTGCCGTGGTGACTGCTTCAAATACTCATCCGCTTCCAACAGGGTATTTTGCGACACAACAGTCAAATAACCGTCTCCTTGTAGTGTGTGTGATGAAGTCAGAGGTCAAAAATAACTGTCACGTCCACAATGAAGAAACTGTGGTTTTTATGGGCCCATTTATTGTGCCATCGTGGCAACACCATTCTAATGCAATAGCACTTTCTGATGATTCGCAACCGTGGCAAGAAAATGGTCACAAAAGCACAAGTTTTAAGGACAGTTTAGCCCTACGAAATGAACTCAATTTGTCCATGATCTCTTAAATCAGACCCTTCTTCCCTAGATTATTCACAGACATTGAGAAGTAGGACTTTTCATATAGCATTAGCATGGAAAAAGCTGCAGCTAACAGACAGTAATCCCTGCGTAAAGTGATTATCGCGATAACGAGGCTGAAGCAATACACCGTCCAACCCCGATTTAAAGCGAATTAAGTCTTAGATTATAGCCCAAATTGTCTGCTTATTAATCAACATACACCATAGCAGCAACTTCCACACCAATAAGAACATTTGAAGCTTTCGTTTGGGGAATTTTAACGCAACAACACTGACCTTTAAGCCACTTAATTGTCGCGGAGTTGAACTCTTATTAACGCGACGTGTCTTGTCGTTTGTTTATTCGCAACTTCTCAAAGTTAAGCCGAGAGACACGACGCGGTTCTGATCGCAGAGTTTATTTGTGCTTCGTGATGGAAAATCGTAGCCAAAGTTTACCGGTCAAAGCGGGTTTTTTGGGAGAAAAAGACCGAACATGAAGCATGGCTGCGGCTCGCCGCTTAAGAGCTACATTTAGCTCGGCGGCTCCTCGCACTTTTCCCTGCCCGGTTTGACGCACTGACTTTGGGGGGACTGCCCATTTATCGGCCCTTTGTTCGGAGAAAGCGCAATTTTTTATTTTTTAAAAAAAAGGTATTGTTTTTACCCCTAGCGACAGAAATCTGCCCTTGTTTTCTTCTTAAACCTCTCAAATCCACTTCACTCATGGACCTCACCGGGACCCGCCTGCTCCCTTCTCATTGGCTGCGCCCTCAAGGGAATAGTGCCGTTCTTGGCGATGATTGCCCACCAGCGCTGTCAGTCACCCGCCAGGAGCTCAAAACTTCCGTTGCCAAAAGAAGTTCAATTGCGCAGATGTGACGGGGTTCCGTGATTGGTTGTTGCGTCAAGCGACAAGTAGTAACGCATAAAAACGCCCCCAAAATAGATAATTATATTGATTTTTTTATTGATACACTTCCATTAAAATTCATCATAAAGCCGGAGAGAAATTATTTATGCTAAATAAATATGAACAATATGATACATTTTACAAATCCACCTATGGACCCACAGTTATACTACACTTATTACAATGAATAACTATAACGACAATTGACTACACCTTTATTGCTGCTTTGTACAAAACTCACCTGGATTGTTAACACTAAAAATGATTTTATGCTATTTCATACACTCGTCCACGAAATCGTTCCAATCATTCTACAATAATTTATTCCGTACAGATAGAGATGTCTAAGCAATCTGTAAACTATTATTTCTATCGTAATATATATTATAACATTATAAAAAAAATTCGTCATAAATATAAATATATTGTTTATTATTTTAATTATTTCCAAAAAGTTATGTTCACCAACTGTTATGTAAGTGATCGATGTAGGTGCACGCCCTTTAAAATCACCCATTTAGTATGATTATTTTTTAATGATAGAATTGTCTATTCGAATATATTTTCAACTGAAGTAGTCATTTGTTTTTAGAAAATGTCAAATGTGACATAACGGGACTTCAAAATTACTATTTGAAATTTTTTGAAGTATTCCACTTTAAATAATATGTACAATATGGGGGGAGGGAGAAACAATAAACAATAAAGTACATACATATTTATTAGTGTGTGTATGTGACCTTTAATAATTTGTTATTCCACTGTTGTTCCACAAAATCAAGAGTGAGGAGTAAAAGAGTAAACAACGTAATTAATAGAAACAAAATCAATAATACAGTATTTACCAGTATTAATTATTTGATACTTTTTTAATTTACAAAACATTTTCTCTCCAATAATGGAGAGGGGTCTAGTTCTTGGCGGGGAGCAATAATGTCTTCCTGTCATACACATCCATCACCATCTAAGCGTAATTTCTCGGGTAACCAGTTAAAATCGTCTTTATTACTGATCCAGGATCAGACTTAATGGACGACGATGGCTTGAAACTAACGCAAGAGAAAACCCTAAAACCGATCTCAGATCAGCTCGCTCACATGGGCCAAATCTCGCGAGATCTCTTGCGTGACTTGAGAGCTGGGGCTCAGAATCAGTTTTGACGTTCCTCTTCCTCCTCCTCCTCCTTTTCTTCTCCCCCGCCGTTTTAGTTTAATCGTAAAGGTTAAACTCGGGACCTCGTTTTTTGTTTTATTTTCTGACTCAGTTTTAGACGACTCGGTTGTCAGGGACGCAGGAGGTTTGCTGAAGTAACGCGGCCATGTTTGTGCTCGCCTCTCCCGGGTTAGCATTAGCATACTAGCCTTGTCTCACCTAGCCGAGCCGCCGAGGAAGAGTCCGTAACGTCGGAGTTTAGTCACGACAGGGACACGTTTAGTTTAAAGAAAACCCCTTTTTATTTGATCCATTTATATTAAGAGGCAAAGCCGGGTCTCTTCCTCACAATTGAGGCGTGTTCATGTAGCTAACGTTAGCCAGGGGAGCTGTAAATGGCGTCGGATACGAGCGACACCGAGGAGTTTTACGACGCGCCCGAAGATGTCAACTTCTCTCGTCCCCGAAAAGTGTGAGTTTTTAACTTATATTATCGACAGACAAACCCCCCAAATTACACACCAAAACTAACTCGCGATTTCGTCTGGACAGAACACCTGTAGCTGCAGAAACTCGTCCAGCTGTGACACGTAGTTGCTGCTGGTTCCTGTCACTTCAGGCTGCTCGGTGTATCGGCTTTTTAATCGGCGATGTGCGCATGCGTAACAGTCAATTAACACTAATTAACAACGTCACAACTTTGACTTGCAGCTGGACCCCAAAAGAAAACTTGACACATTTACTAATCTACAAGATGTGTTCTTCTGAAAGAACAGCATATACTTAGAATTAAGAGATTGTGGATTAAGTTAAATTTATCCCATTTGACGAATTTTTCAAACCCACAACCTCTTGGTCCATAGGCGAGCATCCTAAGCGCTAGACCACCCCACCCCTATAATTTTATATTATTATATCTCCTATGTAAATACATTGGGTTGTGCTGGTGGGTGGTGGTCTGGTGTTTAGGGTACTCATCTCTGGACCAAGAGGTCACGGGTTTGAATCCTGGGTCCCCGGGCAAGACCCTTAACCTCAAGTTGCTCTCAGGGAGTCTTTCCCTGAAATTAGGGAACAGAAGTCGCTCTGGATGAGAGTGTCTGCTAAATGCTGTAAGTGTGAATGTAAAGGTTTTGAGCCACTCCTTGTTTGATCTTCATATTTTGCTTGGAAAACAAAGACAGGAGGCACAGTGATCTGTTTGCACATGTGCAAACATGCATGTTAATACTGTTCCTCAAGACTGCAGATGAAACACAAGAAAGTCAAAGACTCTTTGGAAGTCAAATAACGGACAAGTGAGGGGTGGCTCAAGACGGTAGCCTTCACGCCGGCGTTCAACTCTTCTTCCACGGTCACACTCGCGCTCTACTCTGCCTCCACGGTCACATATTCACGCTCAATTCCTGCTCACACAAGGCCAACTCCTAGCTTCAAGCTCATACAAGCATGCCTTCATCGCCGCGACTAACTCTCGCTTAACTTGGCGCTATGCTAGGAAATGTCAGAGCCGCGTCGTGTCCATACACTCCATTGGACCAATTAAAAAAAGCAACGGTGAATGTCAACAGTATAACAATTAAAATTGAGCAAATCACTGTTTGCCATTTCTGAATCGATTCAGTCTTACATTGCGATGCATGTGAGAAACGAATTTTTTACCCCACCCCTATTTGTTTATGCACATCAGATATAAAAATTTATATGAGTCATTATCAACAAGCAGTCGCACTGCAGTGTATTTCATATTGTCTTATGGAGAGACTGTCGATGCTTGAGTCATGAGCGTAGGGGACCTTCCTTTATAGGATTAAAACAAAGACATCACTGTGTCTCTGCTTTCACATTGCTCCAGACGGATCGCTTCTTGCACAAGCAGGTATGGAATTCTAAATTATTCATTAGGTGAAGCTTAACCTTTAGCAGCCTTTTTAAGGTCCCAATAATGCCCAGAGTGAAAGTGTGTGTGGCTGTGTTTGGGCAGGTTTGTGGTATTTGTGAGTACAACCTGAAATTAGTTTTTCCCTGTAGAAAAGTCGCTTTTCTGGAAGAGCTTCAGGATTGATGTCAGTGGAAGCACCTCGTAAAGACGGTGTGTTTGTGTGTGTGCTTGTGAAAGAGAAATGTGAGATGCGTAACAAACAAGTGCTGCTTGATGTGCAAATATGGGAGGCGCTAATAGGTGTGACTTTGTGTTGATGCTAGATAAATATATACATATCAATTCTATAAAATTTGACTTACAAAGTGGGTTTGACTGAGTCATTAATGCCAAAGTTATGACGATAGATCAGTATCAGTATTTTTGGTTGAACATAACCGTAACCGTAACCATAACCATAATCATAGAACCACGCCTGAAATATAGCCAGACTCATGTTGAAGCGAGTGTTACTGAGAGGGCGGACTTCACGCAGCCGTCACTCCTCAGGCCGCCTTATCACGAGCAGATAGCGGAGGAGATTTTGGCTCAGGAAGGCGAGAGCTGGCCGCAAAACACGGAACTACGCTGGACTCCATTAGTCACACAAACACAAGCGCATCGCCGGCGCATAACTTGAAAGAAATGGGAGAAGGTCTTATTCTCGCCTGTAACTTGGACTCTCTCTTCTTTTCCTCTCCAGGTCACCTGCCAAGTTTGTCCTCCCCCAGCCCCAGGTGAGGATGACTGTAGCGTTAAAGACTGTGGAACGATGATCGAACTGTAATGAGAAATTTCACATTTACGACGTAGAAGGTCGCTGACGGTTTACAAGCCGGGTCACATGAAGGAGGAACGGAGATAAGCGGGGCGAGCTGTAGATTAATCATTACTTCGCTTCTTCGCAGGGAGATAAGAGCCGTGAGAGGTTGTGGGTGAGAGCTATAAAGTATGAAATTAAACAGTATAACTGGATTGCTTTTGGGGTTGTAGTGTGTTATAAGTGATTAATTTGCCTATTCTATTTCAATATAGAATTAGTCGAAAAAACTTGCTTACCGCAGTGCAACTTCCCATGAGTAACGACCATATGCAGTAAACGCAGCATTGAAAAATCTACAATTCTGATGGGAACCAGGATGCGTTTCCAAAAACAGTGTATCGCAAACCAACATAGCGACGTTAGCAACCTATGAAGTTATGTTTAGCAAACCATATAGCGGTGACGTTAGCAACCAACACGATAATGCTAGCAAACCAGTATCACGGCAGACGTTAACCAATATAACACAACATAGCCGCACGTTAGCAATCAGCATAGTGACGTTAGCAATCAGTATAGCGATGTTAGCAATCAGCATAGCGCATCTTAGCAAACCAATAGTTGTCGCTAGGCAAACCAATATGTGCTCTAGCAACTAATAAAACCAATATATTGTACTTGCTTCGCAAATCAACATAGTGTAATGCTAGCAACCAACATATTGGTATTGCAACTGAATATAGCGTACGTTAAGTAATCAACATAGTGCACGTTAGCAACTAACATAAACGCATAGCAACCATAGTGTACGCTAGCACCAATATATAGTGCACGCAGCACCAACATAGTACGCGAAGCAACCAACATATTGTACAAATCCGCCAACATAGTGTACCGACAACTAACAGTACGCGAAGAAACCAACATAGTGCGCGCAGCGAACCGGCATAGCGTACGTTAGCAACCGGCATGTCGTACGTTAGCAACCGACGTAGCGTACGTTGGCAAACGACATAGCGTACGTTAGCAACCGACATAGCGTACGATAGCAACCAACATAGTGTTAGCAATAACCTCATAGCAATCAAAACCGATCAGCAGGTCAATTCAGAGCACGTGATCCAGCTGTTTGATCATGTATCGGAATTTATATCCCATCCGGGCAAGATCGTGCATCTCTAGTTTCAGGGACGGATCTGAACCTGTTGTCAAGCAGACGTTCAGTGCTAATGCTAGGGGTCGGTCGATTATCGGCCTGTTATTATCGACACTGACATTTGACATTTTTCACGGTTGTGAATATGCAGATAAAACGCATTAATGTATTTTATATTGTTAACACGTGATCAAGCTTTTCTGATTGGCCGCGAGGGAGGGAGAACAATCCTGTTAAGCAGGATTCAGCCTGACCGCCACCGTCAGCCGGGCCGAGCCTCGCTGCAGTGACGACTCGCCCAGGGGTGGGTGTGTCCCAACGAGCAGCTTGCCTAGGCTTGCTTCCAAGTTCTGATGAATCGAGGTTCAGCTGCGTGGAGGAGAACACAGCCGTACCTGCTCCTCCGCCTCCACGTCCATGCTGGGAAAGAATGTGTGTGTGTGTGTGTGGGAGGAAGAGCGAGGGAGAGGAACTTCACGCTTCTCTACCTCCAAGATGGTATGCGAATCCGCCAACTCCCCGTGATCCCAGAGAGTTCTCTTGCGAGTCACGTCGGTTACGCAAGCGATATATGCAGTCCAGTCGAGCCACTCGTTTGACGCTCTCAGCATGACGCATTTAATTTGCCGATTCGTGACCGAGTGTAAAGCCCTCAAATTGCGCTAAGTTCTTGTTTCCTCTTGTAGATCATCGGCTAGTATTATACAGAGAGCCAGAAGCAGATCGACGGAGGAGGACGAAGTTGAGGAGGAGAAGAGAGATTCAAACCTAATCCTCAACAGACGGACGCGATGCCCAGATCCGTTCAATCTCGACTAACCGTCAGCCAGATCTCCGGAAGGCGCGTAACGCCCGACGACTCAGATCCGCAGAACCCCAGAAGCAATACCATTTGCCGAGCTGGACGCCAGCCCGATGTGGTTATGACGCGCCAAGACCGAGGTCACCGCCGACATCACCAGCGCCTAGTCGTTTCACCTGACGACGTGTCCTTGGCGATGGCAGCGCTTGGCATCGCCGAAGCTGCGGTTAACGGAACGCTTCGACGGGCGGACATCCTGGAGCAGGTTGCCTAACGCCGCGACGGATTTGCCCGCTCCCTCCAAACCGCTTCAGACACCACGGAGTCTTACATCGAAGCTAGCACCAAGAAGACCTCGCCTCCAGACCGCCTCCGCGCGGGCGCGGGCCTCGAGGCCGCCCCCTCCTGGCGCGGGCCTAGCCCCCTCGAAAGAAGCTGTCAAGAGGAACGAGAGCAGTGCCCACTGCCTGGAGGGCAGAGAGCAGACGGATCCGATCGAACACAGCCCCTGCAGGTAGCCCTTGCACTTCGCCCTGCTTGTTCTCCTGCTCATCCTCACGCTTCCTGTGTTTAATCAGTGTGCATCGAGCCAGTGAAGGAGCCGTGTAATTTGGTCAGCCCTAACTCCACCGGCCTCGTCCCAAACAAAGAGCTGCAGACTTTAGATCTGGCCACGCCCACCCAGCGGGGAGAAGGTGGTCACTGCGCAGGTGAGATTACCGGACGCTTCAGTCTGAAAATTGAGGTCCAAAGATTTGGTTTTGCATGTTCTAATTGCCGTTCTTTTATAATAATAATAATAATAATAATTGTGTGTGTGTGTGTGTGTACAGGAAAATGATGAGCAGGTGCCCAGCCCTAGCGGTAGCGAAACTCCTGGACCCCAACGGCCGCGGTCAAACTCGGGCAGAGAGCTGACAGATGAGGTAATTCTGTGGTTGTTTTTGTTTGTGGCCGTTGTGTGTGCGTGCGTGTGCATTAATACTGATTTCTGACCGTTATTTACGTCATTATTTGTGTGTTCCCGCGCAGGAGATCCTGGCCAGCGTGACGATTAAGAACCTGGACACGGGGGAGGAGATTCCTCTGATCCAGGCCGAGGAGAAACTCCCGACCGGAATCAACCCTCTAACACTGCACATCATGAGGAGGACCAAGGAGTACATCACGTGAAGAACTTATTACCCACACTGCACCGAACACTTCGCACCGCTGCTTCCTAGGACTACATCTCCCATCACGGCTTCCCGCATGCCAAGCGCTCCACGAGCCCGCCCCGGTAACAGCGCCGCTTTGCTCTCGGTTGTTCTTCTAAGTCAGGTCGGGTTCGCGAGTAATACAGATTTTTATATTTATAGTCTGATCTCTGACGTTCTGTCTGATCAGCAGCGCTGCCTCGTCAGTTTCGCAGTCGCACCAGAATCCACGCCTGACGGTCTCGCTTTTCACGGGCGGAATAAACCCGCGCCAGGCTTCCAAGCGGTCAGCTGCATCTCGCCCCGCTTGTCGCTGCCGCTTTTAAACTCCGCTCAGACACGAGCTCAAATTTTTTTCCCGCCCCGCGGCGATCCGAGGGCCGACAGCGAGCAGCCTGACCTTCCATCTCTCTCCTCTCCACAGGAACGACGCCGCCCAGTCAGACGACGAAGGACAAGACCTGCTAGCCTCCGCCACCGACAGGACGGAGAAAAACTCAAGCAGAAAAACGTGAAGCACTGCACAACCCTTCTCACTCCTCTGTCGCTCCTTCTCACGCATCTCCGCAGGGACGAGTTGAGGAAGTTCTCAAGCAAGTCGCAGAAGGGCGTAAGCACCTGGCGGAGGAGTACGGCGAACGCGCGGTGAACAAGGTGCGCAGCGTCCGTGACGAGCTGTTCCACCAGCGAGCAGGACGAGGCTTCCTCCAGCGAGGACGAGGGCATGCCCTACACCCGGCCTGTCAAGTTCAAGGCGGCGCACGCCTCAAGGGGACCTTCGATTTGGCCCAGGTCCGCTGGTGCAGGACCTCAGCGGGGAGTACATGGTCAGTGCGGGGTGTGTGTGTTGGGGGGGGTGTTGGTGTGTGTGTTGGGTAGAGCTGGGCGTCATGGCCTAAAAATAAAAGCTCCGATTTTTTCACAATAAATCCGATTTTCATTTGAATCGATTTTTCCTCCCTTACTCAAAATCAAACTATGATGGCAAATAAATGGTTCAAAAACCACGCCAGTTGTGGCAGAATAACACGGCTAATCTCCTCCAGCTCTCTACCCATTCTTTTGACGTGTTTCATTATACAGTTGTGGCAAGTCAAATTCAGAAAAATATTTATGGCTTGAAGCACGTAGATTGGCCCAAAACTTTTTGGTATGTTAATGAATCCCGGCTTTTTCCACAGTATGTGGGCACTGCGTCTTTTGCAATATACGAGGGCTCTATTAAACCAAGGAGTTTTTTCCTAAATTCGCTTTATTTTTTTTTTCCTGAATCTGCTCGGTTTATTCTTCCAAATTCGTGGTTTTATATTATAATCATATTTATTCACCTAAAAAGTGTCTAATTATGGAGTGGAGGGGGGGGTCACATTTAACCGCGCACTCGATTCTTAAATTTGTGTTCTCGAGAGTCACATTTGCGCTCGCGACTGTGAAATTTACGCCATTAAATTTTATGCGGTAAGCCATTTTATGCCTAGCTTTTGCTATAATTGATGTGACGCCATACTTTTCCCCTGTCGCTGCTATGTTGTTTGTGAATCTGCTACAGGGTTTGGGTGCTACCATACATTTTACTCCGCGGTAGAACCATGCGTCGTGATTAGTTCCGCTTTAGCGCCCGCATGTAAAATAAGTAATAAAATCGATTTTCAGAAAAACACATCGTCCTGAACTGTAAATTCCAATTAATCGATATATATCCCACCTCTAGTGTCGGGGTGTGTGGTGGGATGTGTTTGTTGGGGGTGTGTGTGTTGGTCTGTGTGTGTTGGGCTGTGTGTGTTGTGTGTTGGGGTGTGTGTGTGTTGTGTGCTGCGGGGTGTGTGTTGGGGGTGTGTAAAAGGTTGTGTGTTGGGGTGTGTTGTGTGTTGGGTTGTGTGTGTTGGGGTGTGTGTTGTGTGTTGGGTTGTGTTGGGGTGTGTGTTGTGTGTTGGGGTGTGTGTGTGTTGGGGTGTGTGTTGTGTGTTGGGGTGTGTGTGTGTTGCGGGGTGTGTGTTGTGTATTGGGGTGTGTTGGGGTGTGTGTGTGTTGCGGGGTGTGTTGGGGTGTGTGTGTTGGAGTGTGTGTGTGTTGGAGTGTGTGTGTTGGGGTGTGTGTGTTGGGGGTGTTGGGGTGTGTGTGTTGTTTGTTGGGGGTTGTGTGTTGGGGTGTGTGTGTTGGGGTGTGTGTGTGTTGGGGTGTGTGTGTGTTGAGGTGTGTGTGTGTTGGGGTGTGTGTTGTGTGTTGGGGTGTGTGTGTGTTGAGGTGTGTGTGTGTGTGTTGGGATGTGTGTTGTTGTGTGTTGGGGTGTGTGTGTGTTGGGGGTGTGTGTTGTGGTTGGTGGGGTGTGTGTTGTGTGTGTGGGTGTGTGTTGTGTTGTGTGTGGGGTGTGTGTTGTGTTGGGTGTGTGTGTGTGTGTTGTGTGTTGGGGGTGTGTGTGTGTTAAGGGTGTGCTGGGGTGTGTGTGTTGGGGGGGTTGGCGTGTGTGTGTTGGGGGGGGGTGTTATGTGTGTGTGTTGGGGGGTACATGGGTGTGTGTTGGGGGGGTAAGCATGCAGGTGTGTGTTGGGGGTGTGTGTGTTGGGGGGAGGTGTTGTGTGTGTGTGTTGGGTGTGTGTGTGTTGGGGTGTGTGTGTGTTGAGGTGTGTGTGTGTGTTGGGGTGTGTGTGTTGGGGAGGTGTTGTGTGTGTGTTGGGGTGTGTGTGTGTGTTGGGGTGTGTGTGTGTTGAGGTGTGTGTTTGGTGGGGTGTGTGTGTTGGAGTGTGTGTTGGGGTGTGTGTGTTGGAGGTGTGTTGGGTTGTGTGTGTGTTGTGTGTGTTGGAGTGTGTGTTGGGTTGTGTGGGTTGTGTGTGTTGGGGGGTGTGTGTTGTGTGTTGGGGTGTGTGTTGGAGTGTGTGTGTTGGTGTGTTGGGGGTGTGTGTGTTGGGGTGTGTGTGTGTTGGGGTGTGTGTGTGTTGGGGTGTGTGGCGTGTTGGTGTGTGTGTGTGTGTTGGAGTGTGTGTTGGGGTGTGTGTGTTGGAGTGTGTTGTGTTGTGTGTGTTGTGTGTTGGGGTGTGTGTGTTGGAGTGTGTGTTGGGTTGTGTGTGTTGTGTGTTGGGGTGTGTGTGTGTTGAGTAAGGTTGTGTGGGTTGTGTGTGTTGGGGTGTGTGTTGTGTGTGTGTGTTGGTGTGTGTTGGGGATGTTGGTGTGTGTGTTGGGGGTGTGTGTGTTGGTTGTGTGTGTTGGTCGTGTGTGTTGGGGTGTGTGTGTTTGGTGGGGTGTGTGGGTGTTGATGTGTGAACCCCAAACCTCTCCCCAGTCTCTCTCTCTTCTCCTCACCCATCTCTCAGCTTCTCCATGTCTCTCTGTCTCTCTTTCATTCCCTTGCCTTCTTTTCTCTCCCTCCATCTCTCTGTTATTCTTCCTGTATTTGCTTCTTCACCTCCGTCTGTCTCTGTGAACACACCCATTTTTTCCACATTTCTCTTTCTTTGTGGATTGTTTTGTGTATTTTGAATAAACTAAAACAGATTTCTGATTAATGCATGAATCGCGTGTGTGTGTGTGTGTGTGTGTGTGTGTGTGTTCCAGGGTGCGGTCTGGACCATGTAGTTCTCTCACTGCGTCGGCTGCTGGCCACGGGCAAGAAAGATAACGTGGTGCGCATCTGTCCTAAAGAACTTACTTAATTACTTCAACAACATGAGGATCAACTACAACACGGAGGGTACAAACACACACACACATTCTCTCTCTTACACACACATACACACTCTCGTCTTATCACATTTTTACAGCAGACACATTGGTTTATTGTTCTGCTTATCGAGCGATGGTCAGTATTGTCCCTGACGCCGTCCACATCGCTCCAGAGCCAGATCTCAACGTTGTTGCTGCTCCTTCTTCCAGACCAGAAACATGAACATCATACGAATAGAGGGAAACACACAGCAGGTGTAGAGGGGGGGTTAGACCTGTTTACTGCTGTGAGCGTGTGTGTGTGTGGCGTGTGTGTGTGGCGTGTGTGTGTGTGTGGCGTGTGTGTGTGTGTGGCGTGTGTGTGTGTGTGGCGTGTCTGTGTGTGGTGTGTGTGCGTGTCTGGCGCGTGTGTGTGAGAGAGTGACAGCAGGTAAAACGTGACTCAGCATGTTGTAAAGAGTCCAAGCTCCATTCGGTCCATGTGGGTGGGAGAGAGATGCAGGTGGTGATGTTCTCTCTCTCTCTCTCTCTCCTTCCCTTCCCATCTCTCTTTTTTCCCACCCCCTCTATCCTCTTTCTTTTTCCCTTCCTCCCGCCCTCTTTTGCTCTGCATTCTGTCTCTCCTCTTGTGTGTGTGTCTAAACATTATGTGCTTTCCAGGCTGCAGGTCTCCTTCACTGCCTCAGAGAGCTTATGCTCCTCAAAGTCGGACACCGATGGAGGGGTAAGACACACACACACGTAACACACACTCCATACTTGGAACCCCGCACGCTTTTTGATGCTAATCAACATTCCCGGGTGATGGTGATGGTGACATGGGTTTGAGGTCGTATCGCCCGGCCCCGAGCTCAGCCCGGAAGAGGGAGCCCAGGGTTTTATGATCTCGAGAACTTGGTTATTACGCCCTCTAGTGACCAGAGTTACAACCTCTCTAAAGTCAAGCCTAAAACCCCATTTTTGCTTTTGTTTTTTAAGAAACATTTTCTCCTCCCTCTCTGAAGGAAGTTTTACTGAGGACCTGACCTCAAGACAGAAATGCTTCCCTTCCGCAGGTTCCTTCAAGGCACGCTGACCTCCTGACTCTGTCCTGGGTTCAGCGAGATCACCAGGACGCAACGATCAGAACTTTGTTTTACTGGAAGCTGACGCTTGAGCGGACTCGGGCGGTGGAGGTGTAAATCTCACGGTTCATCACGATGCTGGATTACAATCCAACGTCAGCCGATAATCGATAATCTGTCCCTGTTCAAATCTAAATGTATATCGTCAGCGTTCTCATTTTAGATCGACGCAGATCACTGTATCGTCATAACCCCAGTCAGCAGGTGATTTACTCACTGCAGTGATGTCACATCCTGTCTCTGCAGAACTACTTCCTGTTGTCCTCTTCGATGGATAAGACGGTGCGCTTGTGGCACATTTCTAGGAGGGAGTGTCTCTGCTGCTTCCAGCATATAGACTTCGTCACGGCCATCGCTTTTCACCCCAGGGTGAGTGTGTGTGTGTGTGTGTTTACCTGTGGGTGGTCACTGATGTCCATCCCTCCCAGATGAACTCAGTCTTAAAAGAGAGGACGATGTCACCCTAATCAAACCCTAACCCCGCTTCGCCACAGCGTCCTGCCACAGGACGCACTGGCATTTCCTGAGCGGCTCTCTGGACGGGAAGCTGCGCTTGTGGAACATTCCGGATAAGAAGGTGGCTCTGTGGAACGAAGTGGACGGGCAGACGCGCCTCATCACCGCCGCCAACTTCTGCCAGAACGGCAAGTACGCCGTCATCGGCACCTACGACGGACGCTGCATCTTCTACGACACCGAGGTGAACCACTGTCCTGCAGAAACCCTACACACTGTGTACACACGACTGCTTTAGTTACGACTAAGTCTAGTAACAGTATAGTTACGGTTAAATGCTGTTACGTTATGACTAGTAACTATAGGGTTATGATTAACTCACTTCATGACTAAGTTACGACTAGTATAGTTGCGACTAAGTTACAACTAGTAACTAGTTATGATCAAGATAGGTTACAGCTGGTAACTATATAGCTGCAATAATGTCACGGCTAGACTACTTTACGACTAGTTTTAATTACAACCAAGTTACATTATGACTAGTAACTGTATAGTTACAATTACGTTACAGTACCACTAGTAAATATAGTTGCAGCAAAATTAGTACTAGTTACCATCATGACAATTATGTTATAGCTAGTACCTAGTTACGGTTAAGTTACTGTACGACTCGTAAATGTAGTTATTTTAAGACTAGTAACTATAATTACAATTAAATGACTAACTATAGTTACATTATCACCGTGACTAAGTTACGTTATTGCTAGTAACTGTATAGTTAATATTAAGTTACTTTTCGACTATGTACCGTTTAAATACGTGTAGTTTAGAATATTTAGGTTTTTTTTTCCTTTTGCAGCTTCTGGCACACGCAGATCCACGCGGCGCCTCCACTAGGGGCCGAAATCACAGGTCAAATCACCGGCATCGAGCCGCTTCCCGGCGAGAACAAGGTGCTGAGCAGGACTTATTTACGTTGACAACGATCCCACCTTTTCTTCTGGAAAAGCCGTTTTCTAGTTAACCGAAGTGAAGACCCTCCATGACTTCTTTCTATCCGCTTTTCATCTCTCTCCCTTCAGATCCTGGCAGGACCTCCAACGACCACAAGCAAGATTTCGCTTCAGGCCGACCTGAGGGGACTTGTCTTCCATGAAGTATAAAGGCTATGTCAACAGCAGCAGCCAGATTAAAGCCAGCTTCAGGTGAGAGCAGAGACGCCCGTAAACACAGCGAAACGTTACGCCGAGCTGGACGACGTAAGCGCCATAACTGTAGACCGCTAAGACGGAAGATTTAAACTCGACATCAAGTAATAAACCATCCAGGGTTTTTCTGCCCTCGCGTTCAGCCTCAGTGCTGTCGCCGCTTCTTTCACGACGCGTTTTTACAAATATTCCGGTTTTTTCTGCCTTCAGCCACGACTACTCCTTCATCGTGAGCGGCTCCGAGGACAAGTACGTCTACATCTGGAGCACGTACCACGACCTCAGCAAGTTCAGCTCGGTGAGGAGAGACCGCAATGACTTCTGGGAAGGGATTAAAGGTAAATGATTCCCTGTGGAGTGCGCCATGTGTGTAGCCAGTCAAAAGGATATTTACTAGCTAAAACGAAAACGGATTTGTTTCCTAAACAAACGAAAACAGACGATTTCTATAAATTTAAAAACTTGATTTCTTAGATAAACAAAAACGAACAATTTCTAGATGAATGAAAACTGAACTTTTTATATGAACAAAAACAAGACGATTTATACATTTTAGAAACAGACAAAAATGGACAATTTCTACATAAACCAAAAACAAATTATTACTGGACAAAAATGAGCCAGTTCTGTTTAGGCTAAAATCACGTCCTTCCTGGAAAACTTGAATAGCTACTTGTATAATAGTTATGTGTGGGGTTACCATGGTAACATGTTTGCGTTGTAGCCCACAACGCCGTGGTAACGTCGGCCATCTTTGCTCCGCACCCCGGGCTGATGGTGCCCCAGGAGGCGGGGCCTGAGAAGACGGAGGCGGAGTGTAAGAGTGACGACACGGACGACTCAGAGACCATCCCATCAGGTGGGCAACAGTCTCCTAGCAACCTGCATCACCACAGTTACCGTGGGAACGTCAACCACGCGCAGGATAATTCTCCTCCAGGAGCGCTAAAGATGACCACCGAGGTTCTTCTCTCCGTAGACTTCACCGGCGCCATCAAGGTTTTCACCAACGTCAAGAAGTATTAAGATCCCATCAGAACCGGACGCGCTCACAGGCTCAGCCCACACCTTCTCTCTCCCACCTATCGGCTGCAGGCGAAGTGTTTGGGGAGGAGCTCGTGAGGAGCCCCCCTCCTCCTCCACAGAGAACAGTGACCCGGCGGCGAGAACGCAACGGTTACACGGGCCAAACGCCAGCTTCCAAGACGTCCCCGCACTTTCAGCTCTTTCTGCTCCTTCAGGATCATGAGTCGGAGTGAAGCAGGAAGTGAGAACGGGATGAAGCTGCTCCACACACACACACACACACACACACACCGCTTCACATCATCATGAGCACAACGCCAGGTTAACTCCCTCCCTCTCTTCCTCCTTCACTTCCTCCCTCCCTCTTTCTCCTGTTCTCTCTTTTTCCCTCATTCCCTCTCTTCCTCCTTCACTTTCTTTCTCCCTCACTCCCCCATCCTCGGCCCACTCACGCCTTTTCTCCCTTTCTCCTCACTCCTCCTCCCTTTTCCCTCCTTCCCTCCCTCCCCATCTCCCTTGCTCACTTCTTCTCTCCTCCTCCTTTTCCTCCCTTCACTTTCTTCTCTCTCTCTCACTCTTCCTCCCCATCTCTTCCTGCTCCCCTCCCTCACCTCCCTCTTTCCTCCTTTACCTCTCCTTTCCTCGCTTCCCTCCTCCCCACTCCTCCTCCCTCCCCATCTCCTCACTCTTCCCTCCTCCTTTTCTTCCCTCCTTCTCACTTTCTCCCTCCCCATCTCCCTTCCCTCACCCTCCCCCATCTCCTTGCTCACCCTCCCTCCTCTCTTTTCTTTCTCCTTCTCTTCCTCCCTCCCTCCTCATCCCTCCTCATCTCTCCCTTGCTCACTCTTCCCTCTCTCCCTCCTCCTTCACTTTCTCCCTCCCCATCTCTCCCTTTCCCTCACTCACTTCCTCCGTCACTTTCTCTCTCCCTCCCCATCTTCCCTTCGCTCACTCCTCCTCCTCTCACTTTCTCCCTCCCTCCATCCCATCTGTCCCTTTCCCTCACTCACTCACTTCCTCCTTCACTTTTTCTTCCTCCCTCCCTCCCTCCCTCCCCATTGCTCCCTTGCTCACTTTCTCCCTTCCCTTCGCTCTTTCTTTTTCTCCTTCACTTTTTCTCCTCCCTTCTGTTCACTCTTCTTCTTTCTCCCTCTTTCACCCCCTTTCTTCCTCTCAGTTTCTCCCCCTCCTCTTTCTCCTCCTTTTCTCCTCCCCCCGCCCTTTCTTTTTTTCTCTTTCTTTCCTCCCTCACCCTCCTTCCTCCCTTCCTCTCCCTCTCTCTTCCTCCCTCTCTGTGAAGCTCAGTGTCATCATCAGTGAAGTGGTGATTTGGTATAATTTGCCCGTAGCGTCTGGAAAATTCTAGAATTTAGTTTGTTTTCTAAAAAGGAGACTTTCCACATTTTCCTCTTCCTCAGCCTGCCGGTTTTTAACTTCCCTTATGACCCGCGAAATAACGTTATTTCCAGAGCCGACGGCCGACGGCCGTCCTGCTGGACTTTGAGACTGAACAGAGAAGTTCCTAATCACACAAAACCTGCCCAAATCCAGAGGTTCCTCCTCATTTCAGGACTGTGGTTTCTGCACCTCGACGACAGCCTGCTGCTACGGGCGCTGGCCTCCTATTTCACTTTCAAGCTGCTGCCAAGACGCCTCCTCCCTTGTTTTATTGCTATTAGCTAAATCATGTTGGAGTTCCGACGGGGATCAGGCGTGAGAAGAGAGTCGCTCCACATCCTCACCAAGTCACATTTCAGATCCAGCACTAACACCCTCCTCCACTTGTGCGTCGTGTCTGATGTTCGTGTGCGTGTAAAATATGAAACTTCAACCGCTTCGTTTAACAACGGATTCCTTAAAAAGAATAAAAGTGTTTTCTTTTCCCATGTAACGTGGTTGCGTTTTAAGTGGTAATTATAGTGGTGTCGTCCGTGCGATATGATGAAAACGCCTGATGTGGAACGCCGAACGGCTAATACTACTAAAATGACAACTTTATAGAGCGCCGTAAAGAAGTGGGCTTTTCAACAGTTTGTATCAGTTTTAATAGGGATGCAACGATTCTGCAATTTTTCTTGGCCGATTCGGTCATCGTATTTTTTTTGTAAGCAGGATCGTCAAACCAATTTTTCCGCTGATATACCGATTTTTTTCCCCATATAGCAGAAAATTAGAGATGCTGCTACGAGCAGTCGCAACATTGACACTAAAAAAGTTGAAACCCATTTTTTTATGTAACACGGTAGTTAACTTTCCCTGTTTACTAGTTACTTTTATAATAATGACATATAATAGTGGCAGCTCTACATATAAATACAAACAAAAATCTAATTTTTCTTTAATATATCGTTTTATTTTCATAAATTTCTTTACAAATTTAAATAAAAATGTAACCTTGGCAAAATTTAACATTCGTGTAACTAGACGCCTGAAAAGTAAGTGCCTACTTGGCATTGTGTATTTTGGGACAGAGGTGATTTATCAGATTTTCAGCTTCCGTTTCCTCAACTATGAAAAAACGCAAGGATCATCTAGTGATTAATTTGTGATTGACTTAATCTGTGTTTATGTTGAATTGGGGATAGACAAGTGGTCAAGGAGCCATTAATCGTGTGTTTATTAAAACGTAAGACCTAACTATTAAATTATAATTATAAGATAAACTATAACTTAAAGCGACCCATAATTTGTCGCCATTATCTTGGTTTTTTTGTAAAATCCAGTTCTGTATAAGACCAGGAGCCATCGGCCACAGGATTCAAGAGCAGAAGCTACAAACTCGCTTCTTTTCAAACTGCTGCAGAAATCGTGACTCGAGCAAAAAAAGGCCGCCGGTAATGTACTTTCGCTATGAGGACATTTAACTTATTGCTGGAGAGAGGAAAAGACATTCGCTAAAGGAAAATACAGTTCATGACAATATGACTGCTAATCTACAAGACTCGATTCTTAACAGTTTCGAAGCCACATTTGCACGCCGATTTTGAAATTTACGCGAATTCTGGCGGTGTTTATCGCGCCATTTAGTTTTGGCATTGATGGACGCCACCACGCACCCAAAATTCATTTCGTCGCCGCACGACGTCACCCCGTTCAAAGTGAATGAGAAACCCCTCCGTTGAGTGTACATGTGAACGCTGCCTGAAAGCGCCGCTGCGGGTCAGCAAGTACGCGCTCCATAAGGAGTCGGAGCGGCGCTTAGCAGACCCTCCCAGGATTTCGCGATGTTGTTACGCTAATTATTAACGGTGAATTCAGCCCATCCTCGCCAATCCATGACCACCCTGCAATTTTTGACCCCAACTTTTTCCCACTTCGCCAATCGGCGCTTCTCAAGAAAAACCTTTGAGCCGTTTATTTAATTAACTGTTAACGAAATATTATATAAAAAGGAAAAAAAATTGCAACTTTATGCACAAAAACAACTAAAAACAACGCAATTTTAAGCCGCAACAATCGCAACAAAAAGGTCTGTGAAATCCTGCAGGGACGAACGTAGCTGTGAGTTGAGCAGTGCTGCTGCTGCTGCTGCTGCTGCCAGGCTCTAGTGGTTAAGATCCTCGCCCTGGACTGAAAGGTCATGGGTCTGAATCCTACCTCCAGCACCTACCCACCTTCCTACCACCACTGGGGTCCCAGAGCAAGACCCTCGACCCCTCGAGTTGCCATCACGGAGACAAAAATCAATAAAAACACACACGCCCGACGGCGAGAGGAAGAAGCCTAAAGCGAGACGTCCAGCAGTAAACAGAGCTATGACATTGTAAAAGACCGAGGACCAATCCAAACCTCAGGCTTTTTTTCCAAAGAGCGCTAAAAATAAAACAAAATAAATAAAGAGCTTTTAAATCACAAATAAACGCTCAAACTTCTATTTTACAAAACGCCGGAGGCGGGCGTATAATCTATGCTGGCCAAAGAGGAAAGATCTGTGGGGAACGAGGAAATCAGAGAAGAGACAGCAGGGAGGGAGAGAGACACCAGCGCCCTAAAGCACAATGCTTTAGGGCTGGGCGTCGCTTTCCTCCCACAACGCTTTGGGGCTGGGCGTCGCTTTCCTCCCACAATGCTTTAGGGCTGGACTTGGGCCCCAAAAGCATTATGGGAGGCGAGTGATGTCCCGGCCGAGGTGAGAGGACTCAGTGTTTGCTCTTCTTGCTCTTCTTGTGCGAGCGGTGCGGCGAGCGAGACGCCGAGCGGCGGGATTTTCGCGGTGGGGAGGGAGAGCGGGAACGCTTGGACTTGCGCGGGGAACCTGACCTCGTCCTGCAACACACACACACACACACACTATTTAAACACACATCTATATTGTGTAATCCCGCGTTAATATAATTCCGTGTGTGTGTGTGTGTGTACAGACCTCTCTCTCCTGTTGTCTCCGTCTCTGCTCTTCCCCCTGCTCCCGTCCCGGTCTTCGCTCTTCTTGCTCCGGTCTCTCTCCTTCTCCCTCTCCTTCTCCCGCTCTCGTTCCTTCTCCCTCTCCCTCTCCTTGCTCCTGCTCTTGTCCTCTCCTCGCTCTCGCCGCTCGTCCTTCTTCGGCTTGTCCTTCTGCTTGCCGGCCGCGCGCTCCTTCTTCTCCTCGTTGTCCTTATCGAACTCCTGCGGAGAGATGGCGCGAGATGGTTCTAACTTGGCTTCTAGACAGCTGGAAGATGCAGCGCGTCTGCGTCTGCACGTGAGGTGTGCGTGTACCTTCTGCAGAAGTTTGTTCCTGTAGTGTTGAACCTGCTGCTGGAGGCTCATGTTGGCTTTCCTCTGCCTCTTGCCAAACTCCAGCTCGTCCTGGAACTTCATCACCTTCACCTGACACACACACACACACGCTCACGCTCAGCCCGACCCCGGTGTAATCGTGTGAGGTCGGTAGAGGGGAGGAGGAGGAGGAGGAGTGTTTTCTCGGCGCGTCTCACCTCGAGTTCTCGCAGTCGGCTCCTCTTGCTCTCCGACATCTGGAAGCTGCGCAGGCTGCTCTTAAACTCGGCTCCTTCGAACCTGCTGGGGCTCAGCGCCTCCTCGCTGCTGCTCTCCTCGTCCTCGTCGTCGTCCTCGTCGTCGTCGCTCTCTCCTTCCTGCTCCCTCACCTCACCCCTGAGAGAGGAAATGAGAGAATCAATATAAAAGAGAGCGAGGAAGGGAGGGAGGGAGAGAACGAGAGGGAGGAAGTGAGATGTAGTGATGTCTTTCCAGTTCTGGTGTCATGTCAGTGTGGTGTTGTTGATGATGATGATGATGATTGTGGTGGTGGTGGTGTCGCTGGACTCACCCGGTGCTCATCTCATCCCCCGAGTCCGATTTGGCTACAACACAGAAAGCAGCAGCAGTTAGTAAAGGCTCGTGACGGCGCGGCGCAGGAAGAACACGCGTCTGACCTCTCACCTTCTCAGCACTACATTTATAACAGCACTACATTTATAACAGCACAACTCTACAGCTTGACCACATCACCGGTCAGTAGTAGTGGGTAATGATGGGTGCAGTATCACTCAGGTCCTGCTAGAGGTCAGTGTGGAGTTACCTGAAGGTTCAGCATCGTCCACACGCTCCCATTTAGACAAGGCCACACTGGGTAACGACTTGTCCACTCCCTCGTCCACTACACACACACACACACACAGAAAAACACACCTTGAGTAAAACTCAAGTTACAAACCCCCTCTTTCTCCCTCCATCCTTCCTCCTGCTCTCCCTCCCTCCTCCTCCTCCTCCTCCTCTCTTTCTTCATGTCTCCGTCTCTTCCTCTCTCTCTCTCCCCTTTTTCTATCCACAAACTCTAATCCCCGCGTCTCCGGCAAAGCGACTCACGCGGCATGCCGTCGATGTCGTCGGCCTGCGGCGCGAGCGGCACGCCGTCGATGTCGTCCACGGGCTCGCCGTCGATGGAGGCGGGGTCCCAGCGCATCGGCGAGCCGTCCAGGTCGTCCAGCGGCATGCCGTCGATCTCGCCTCCGTCCAGGGGGACGCCGTCCAGCGTGACCCCGTCCAGCGGCGCGCCGTCCAGGTCCGGGGACTCGGGCTGCGGAGTGGCGGGAGAGCAGCGTTACCCAACAATGCACCGCTTTAGCACCGCGTTGTAATACGAATACGGCCCGGCGCGAACCTCGGTCCTCTCCACCACCTCCTCTCCCGGCTTGATGAGACCCAGGAAGATGTTCTGCAGCTGGATCAAAAAGGATTCTGGGTAAATGGCCCAGTCTTCCCACGCCCGGAAACAGGTCATGATCCTTTGCTAGAGGAGAGAGAGAGAAGTGAGTGATAAAAAAGGGAAAGAGAGAGAGAGAGAGAGAGAGCGAGCAGAGTGCACCGGCTGGAGGACGAGCGTGTTCCGCACCTTGAACTGCTCGGCCTGCAGTCTGGCCTGGATGTTCCTGTACGCGTCGCCCAGGTCGCTGAAGATCTGAGGCAGCTTCGGTTCAAAGCTGAGACACACACACACACACACACCATCACCCATAATGCTCTTTTACCCACAGTACTACATTACACTTACATTGACATTAACACAGCAAGCGCAATAAGCAAGGAACAGACCGATGGAGACACGGAGACAGACGGAGGGGGAGAAAGAGAAGGAGAGATGGAGTGAGGGACAAAAAGAGAGATGGAGAGAGAACGAGACACAAGACAGATGGAGAGACAGAGCTGCTGAGCGTGAAAGAGAGAGAGAGGAACTTACTATTTTCGGTAGTAGGACGCGTTAGTGACTTTGGCACAGGAGTTGTACAAAATGTCAGAGACTAGATAGAGTCTCGCAACCTGCAGAACAAAACCAAGAGTCTCATCAGAGTGTGTGTGTGTGTGTGTGAGAGCGTGTGTGTGTGTGTGTGTGTGTGTGTAGGAGAAAGTTACCGCCAACATCTTCCCTCTGGAGTGTGAACCACACGTGTGAATTGGATGGAGGTGTGAGTTTCTCTTCATCTGCGCTAGTGTGTATATATGTGTGTGTGTGTGTACCTTCTTCTGCAGCGGCGTGTGCGCGATAGAGAGAGACTCGGTGATACAGGTCACCACTTCCTCCGCCGCCTCCGCTTTCTCCAGACAGAAGAGCATCGCGTCGCCGATCTCCACCCTGCGAGGAGTTAAAGCCCTCAGCAACGCCTCCAGCTGCTCCCGATGCCTGACACACACACACACAGAGACACGTTTCAGTAACGGTGTCTCCCATATTTCCTTGTACGCGTTCAGCATCGTGGTCAAACGTTTCCATATCAACGTGAACCGAACCCTCCAGCCACGCACTCGGTTTTCAGCTGCCCCTTCTTCAGCTCCTCCTCCAGCAGGGGCAAGGCGTCTTCCTCCTGCTCCTCGTCTCCGTGCAGATACGGATGGAGAACGGGGGGCTTCCACAGGGAACCGCCCCGGAACATCCGGAACAGAGACGTCTTCCACTGACTCGGACTGTCGCCCTGGAGATAGAGCGAGAGATCCAACGTATAAAAGTAGATTAAGCTTCTCCTTCAGCACACGTTTCACGCCAAATCGGATTTAATTTCGTTTTCCTCACACGTCAAACACACACACACACACACACACACACACACCCACAGACACACTCACCTGTAGTATGGAGAAGAGTTTCCACCTGTAGTACACGTGCTCCTGACTCTTATTGTCAAACAGAAACCTGAAAAACAGCACAAACACCTCAGTGCTCAAACACCACACACTTCGTCCCGCAATAAACGGCATCGTCGTCGCCGATTTACTTCAGCGTGGCGACGACGCCGGACCGCCGCTCACCTGTACTCGGGGTTGTTCTTCTCTCTGCTCATGATAATGGCCTCGAACATGGGTCCTTCCCTCACCACAAACTCTATCATCCTATGGATGAGGCACAGTAGGCTCCTAGCCCACAAAAAGACAAGAGGGATGAGAGCATGAACCAGTGTGACTTCCTCCTCCTCCTCCTCCTCTTCCTCCTCCTCCCCTTTAACCCAGTCCTCTTTGGTCGTGTCACATCTGTCCCCCTCCTCTAACTCTAGCTCCCTCAAACTCTTCTTCCTGCATCTCAACTGGGTCACCACTCCCTTGGTGCACTACTTAGTGTGAGAAAGCCTGGTTTGTTGGACACTGAGTAGGGAGTAGGATGCGATTCGAGACACGGAGCCGTGCAGAGTTTAGATCCCGAGCCGAGGTGCGCGTAAACAAGCTGGAAGTAAACTCTGCAGGACTGGACCTGTCCGAGCACCAATTTCCACTCCTTAATAAACTGCCCAATGCAAGATGTGTCTCAGGACTCATGTGCGCGAGCATGGGGGCAAATTCATATGCGCGAGCGTGGGGGCAGTCATGTGCGCGAGCGTCGTGGGCGCAAGCGGGCCGCTAGGGTGGGGGCAGAGTCGTGGGCGAGCGTGGGGGCAAATTCATGGGGGCAGAGTCGAGTATGTGAAGCTATAATCTTCCTGCATCTGACGAAATCCGGAACTTTTCGCATTGGCAACACGTGCAGGTTCTGGAGACCTTCCACTGGGCAGTTTTTAAGCTTTATTCTCTGAGCGCTGAAGCTCAATCGTTTGAATCTTTCTCTCGGATCACACAAGTGTAATCTTTCACAGGGATATTAATGCATATTTATAAGCACTGCCTTTCTCCTTCCTGAAGATTTTCACAATCACTCCAGACATCTCTGAAGACCACGTTTAAACCATTTTATAGTACGAGAAAGCAGGTCATGCTCAGAACATCATGTTCGGGCTGTGCGATACCACAAAAGATATCAGGTGACGAAACTTAACCCATCGTTTGATATTAGACCAGTTCATCTGGTCGTAAAATAAAGCGTTTACGGGAATATATTTTCAGGGTTTGGACGAGGGGTTGCGGTAGTGACCGGGGCACCACGGGGAGGTAGAATACTAGGGGTTATATTTGTGCCTTATTTCTGAGTGGAACTTTCACAAGCAAAATCTGCCATGTGTGCACTCAACTCTGCCTACACTCGCGCTCCAAACACTCCGCGCTCTCGCGCTCAGATCTATGGAACCCAAAGGTGCCACAATTCGCCTTAAAGGCACCTTACTGGAGCGTAATAAGTGCCGTTTGACCACAAGTCACCGGAGCAGTTTTCAGCTGCGTAAAAAGCTCCAGTACATTAGAGCAGCGCAAGATGAACTGCTGTTTCACTGTCATTAGCGTAAAAATACAGGCCAATCGCGGCCCCTTTCGGCGTTCCGTATGAGCACCCGCGCAGGCAGAGTTGAGCGCGCACAGCAAGGAGATTGTGCTTGCGAAAGGTCCACTGAATTTACAGAAAATGTGCCATATTAAGGAAGATATGGTCATCAGGATGAGATTTTGGTCGCATCACACAGCCCTACGTCATGTTAAATACAAAACCTCAGCAATTTAATCCTCATCTCTGACCTCTACTTGTATGATACCAGGCTACACATAAAATAGGAAATTTGGTCTCAAACGTGGAATTATTACAGGAAGAAATGATTTAAATGATTCTAATTTGACCAATTCCATCAGACGTGTCTGGAGTAAATGGGAAAATCGTCAGTGTTGTGAAAATAAATGTTATTTTTGAGACCCTTATTTCCATCAAACAGTAAACCTAGGAATCATGTTCGTATTTTGTGTGTGTGTGATTTGTCTCTTCTTCCTCTACTCTTACAAATGATTAAAGAACAGCTCTGGGCAAAATGAAACTCCCACAAAAACTGTTTCTTCCTCAAATGTAGTGCGTCGATCTCGATCCAAGTCTGGCGTCTGGATTTTTTCTTTCTTTCGTTCGTTTAACTTTTCTTTTTATTGCCATGTTCCGCTCGTAAACCTTCCAAACGACACGGACAAACATGAACAGTTAAATCAATCCAGACTTAATTCATCAAGACTAGATTGGCCGCCCGACTACATCTGAAGAGAAGCTAAGCATCGTGGTCCACAGCAATAGAGAGAAGACTTTTCTGGCGAGTGTGTCAATTTTCATATCCATCCCCAGAGGGTCAGACAGGAGTGAGTTTAGGTGTGTGTGTGTGTGCCTTACTGTGGGGTCTCGACCTACCAGGTGTGTGTGTTTCTTGTTTATTTTTTTGAGTCATACTGTAAATGTTAGATGGATAAGAGAGCGTGTACCTTTCTGATGGGATAACCACTGTCACTATGGCGTCGTACAGAGTCTGTTCGTGACGTCAAACCACGTGATGAAGATACAAACAATAATGTGAGTTTATGCTTTATACACAAGAGATACGCAGCACAGTAACACAACACATCCTCAGCAAAAACAAGGCACGTGCTTTTTACAGCTAATTAGCAATCGATCGGCTATTAAAAGGGACGGTCAGAAAGAGCGAAAGCTCCACATGACCACGTAGTCCGGCTTTCAGAGATTTTTTTAACATAAAAGTTAAAATAAATTAAACTTGAATAAACACTTTAAAATATGCTCTGAACTAGGGCTGGGAGATATGACCTCAACTCAGTTTCACACTTAATAGAAAATTTTATCTCGAAAATTAAAAGAAAGAACAATAATAATAGTTTACTAATCATAACTAAAGTAAAACATTCAATTAATGATGAATAGTGATGCTGATTTGAGGTCGGATCGCCCGTGCCGTACTCTATAAACCTACCATAAGCCTCTGAAAATCTCAGCGGGAAAATGATCATTCTAGAACAACACAAGCGTCCCCCAACGTGTGGTAGGGCGAGGGCTTCTCGTACCTTGTAGAAGTCGTCCTGCGAGCGGGGGCGCGGTTTAGTGAAGTCGTTGCGGAAGCGGTCGCGAGGCTGGGCGTTGAAGGGCAGGCCGGAGGGCGGAGGGGGCGCCGTGGTCTTCAGCACCCCGATGGGGGTGTACAGGGGCTGGGGCGGGAGTCGAACCGCTTTGCCCCAGCCCAGCTTCATCTCGAAACCCATCACCACTTTACCTGGGGGGACGGAGGGAGTGATGAGGAGGAGGAGGGAGGGGGGTGTGGTCTGTTTAACCAGTCGTCTCAGTTTATTTTTGTTGACAAAAAAGTAGGACGTAAAATGTTTATCAAGGGCCTTTATTTTTATTCATTTATCCCTCTGTGCGTCTCTCCGTTCATCCATCAATACCACCGTCCGGCACTACTGACGATGCAATTAAAACTGCGATCTGCAACACAAAAGGATCTCACCGTCTAAAGCAGCTAGAGCTCTCTCTGCGTCTTTGCGCGTCATGAAGGCCACAAAGCCTCGGTTGGTGACTCTGGTCCTCTCCTCCTCGGTCCGAGGCCACATGATCTTCACGCTGGCCAGTGGGCCGTACTTCCCAAACTCTTTACACAGCATCTCCTCGGTCATCTGCAAAGCCGGTCGTTCAACTCCTACTTTTATCCTCTGTAAAACGCATCACTGTCAAGTTACTACAGAACTGTACCTTAGGATTGATGCAGCCGATGTAGAGGTTGGTGGTGGTTGGCACTGTGGGGTCGTCGTCAAAAACTAGACCGCAAGGAAAAAGGACGGAGTGAAATTTTGGTCACTAAGAGAGAAACAAAAGCACGTAGAGTCGGTTAACACGTCTCACTGGAGCGGCGGGTCAGAGGCAGGTCGAGATCGGGGTAAACTCCTCCGGGATCGTTCTTCTTCCGTTTGTGGCGCTCCTCTCTCTCCTCCTGTATCCTGTAGAACAGCAGAAGAGTGGGTCCCGCTGTCGAGTTAATGTTAACGTCAAAGCAGCAAGAAGGTCAAACGTACTGTTTAAGCTCCTCTTTAAACAGCTCCAGGTTGCTCTTCTTCTTCTCCTCGGTTCTCTTTTTAGCAGCCTGCGAGGGAAAAGACACGACCGCCAGGTAAGAGTCACAGCGCTTCCAAGTACTCGGGTGCGGTCAGTCAAAGCCAGACACACTCACTGATTTCTTAAACTCTGCGGGTATGGAAGGCGAAACATTCTGAGGTACGGGTGTGAATTTCGTGGATGGTCGGTAGAGTTTACTCTTCTTCACCTCCGCGGCCTCTTCCTCTGTTCAGGTTAAAAAAAAAATAGATACAGTATATATCAGTAAGTAAATAAAAATCTTCAACCAGACTCTCCTTTCCAGCTGATTAAACACAAGCTTTGGGAGAGACGTCACCTTTAGTGGCGTTTACGATTCCGCCTCGCACAAACGTCTTCACGCCGCTCTTCTCACTGCCGTCGAAGGACGCCAAGAACTCCTCGAACACTTCGGCCGCCTTCTCTTCCTCCTACGGAACGTTACAAAACAACAGCAGGCAAACCTGGCTCAGAAAGGAATGAGTCTTTCGTTCACAAGTAGCACAAACCAGTAATCTGTTGGAACAGATCGCTCCATTGGTACCAACACTCAATCCACCTTCGAGGTGAGTTCAAATCAAACCAACATGACTTCTGCATTAAAAATTACAACCCGGCTTAGACGTCTTAGATGAAGCGAGATCTTCAGTGATCTCTTCATTTGACCCATATACGAAGGAGCTTCAGTTGGTTCCGTGATTTGAACCTGCAACCTTCCGATCGCAGGGCCAGCTCCCTAACCCTTGCGCTACCAACTGCTCCAGGACGCCTCATAGTAACGAGCGAACTCTCTTCTAACACGCTGGTCAGTGTTAATGTGAGTCACATACCTTCTTCTTAAGCTCCTCCTGCTCCCTCTTGGTCAGAACCCTCTTCACCACTGTGGATTTCCCTTTTTTGTCCGCCATGTTGAGCGTCACTGAAAAGGAGAGCAGAAGTTAGGATTCCCAGAACGCAGAATGACTTCTACCGTCGCCTTCGTTCCAGAAACGTCATCACAACGTGCTTGAGGAGAAATAGTCAAATTTGAGCAAATGCAGAGTCATTGAAGACCAACTGAAATGAAACATGTGGAAGTACAGCCGTGTAGCCGCTCAAGAAGAGAAGCCTGTCTGATAGAAGGGATGACAGGCAAAGTTCACAAAATAAAAGCATTAGGAAGACTCGTACATAAAGACATACTTTGAAATAATAACTGCTGGAAATTCATTTTAGAATGGGTGGGATGAAGCTTCAGCTCAGCTACGTGTTGTTTCTACAGGTTAACAGAACACCACCAACAAACTAAAAGAAAATTCGATTCTAACTTTTGTCAATTTTACAGCAAATTCGTGCCAAATCCAAATTTCACACACTGCTACCATTAAGAGGAAAACACCTACCTTAAGCCACATATGTGATGCTTTAGAGGTTGAAAATCCCCCCCAAAAACTCTTCTACAGAGATAAACACGCCAAGAAATGAAGTTAAAACTGGCCAAGAAAATCTCCCTTTGGCCACAAATTCCCAGTTGCTAAAAGAAGCTGGAGCAGCTCATATTAGCCCGTATTTCCATTTATGCATAAACGTCAAATTTTCACCAGATTTTGGGCATTTCATGGCTGGAAGTGAGTGCCTAAAGCTTCTAAAAAAGGCACAAATATAACGAGTATTTGCGCAACTTCTATCATTAACGTAGCTGCTTGATACCTGAGGCTAGCTAGCAAGCTGTTGTGCTTAGGGGCGTCTCACTTAGTACCCTACTTACTATGTAGTGCACTTCATACCGCCTGATTTTTTTTTTTTTTTTTCTGCAAGCGATTCCCTATGTGACGTATCGTGCACTACTTTTTGCAATAAAGAATAGTCAAGTAAAAGTGTTTTTAAAACGTTGTGCACGACAAATCACAAGAAGAGCACCTTCCCTTAGACGTAAATGAGGTGTCTCTCTGTTTGACGTGCACTACGTAGAAATTAAGGCCCCATTTGATACAAACCCTACCGCTGAGCGTACTATAGCAAGCGAGCTAAAGCAGTGAAACTAGCCAGCTACATGAGAAGTTATCAAGCCGCCTGCAGGTTTACGCGAACAATCTAGAAAATCCTGAGAATAAAAGATGAGCAAAGTTGCAAATGGTGCCTATTTCTGCACATAAAACGCTTAGAAACAACAACCAGACTTACGTAGCTGCTCCCATTAAAACGAGCCGTGCGTTTATTTTCACTCCGCCATTTTGGACTTGCTAGAAATGGCAATAACGGAACTGTGGCGTCTGCCTTTCAGAACCTATCAGGGAACGGAATCCTCTTTTCTTCTTCTTCTTTCTCCTCTTCTTCTTTTTCTTCTTTATTTTCTCCTTCAACGTTAGCGCCATCTTCTAGTCATTTGGGAAATAACATCAACATTTTTTTGTTTGTTTTACAGTTTTTTGTCACACATCCAGTCAGCTATTCTGGAATGAAACACACCCACACATTTTCATTTCATTTTTAAAATTCATTTTATTTTTATTATTCCCCCCACCCACCCCAATAGTATGTGGCCTTATATGCATGTGAGTGAATTGTATCACGAAACAAAAAGAGAAAAAATGCATTTTGAGAGTGTTTCCAATGTACCTTTGCAAGCTGGTGTGTCACTGGACCCCCTCTGTTACCCCTAAAGACCACCACAGCTTGAGGAGGCCTGGTTAGCGTGGGGTGGTGCCGTGGCTTAGTTGGTGAAAGCGCCTGTCTAGTAAACAGGAGATCCTGGGTTCAAATCCCAGCGGTGCCTTATGTTAACGTTAAGTTGTTTTAAAGGCTGCTTCTGGGATTAAAGATGAAGAACTCACTGTGACAACATATTGTTGACCTAGGCTGGCACCCCTCTCTCCTGATTTATGCTTGTTTTAATGTAAAAAATCTTTCCATGAACAATAAGAGGTCACAGCGCCTGTGGTGCAATGGATAGCGCATTGAACTTCTAGGCTCCCAGTAGTAGCCATTCAAAGGTTGTAGGTTTAAGTCCCACCAGAGTTGTAGTTTTCCTAAATGGGTTTAGGTTTTCTTGGTTGCTTGAATGAGATGTTATATTTGCTGAACTTTTATAAAGAATTAGTCAAGTCTTCAAATCAACCACAAACCCACCTGCCACTCAGAGGACTAAAACAGGCCTTCAGCTGCAGCAAGGCGCTGTGGCTTAGTTGGTTAAAGCGCCTGTCTAGCAAACAGGCCCATTAAAATGAGTCGTGCGTTTATTTTCACTCCGCCATTTTGGACTTGCTAGAAATGGCAATAACGGAACTGTGGCGTCTGCCTTTCAGAACCTATCAGGGAACGGAATCCTCTTTTCTTCTTTTTCTTTCTCCTCTTCTTCTTTTTCTTCTTTATTTTCTCCTTCAACGTTAGCGCCATCTTCTAGCCATTTGGGAAATAACATCAACATTTTTTGTTTGTTTTACAGTTTTTAGTCACACAACCAGTCAGCTATTCTGGAATAAAACACACCCACACATTTTCATTTCACTTTCAAAATTCTTTTTAATTTTTATTTTTATTTTTATTATCCCCCCCCCCCCAGTCTGTTGGCGCAACAGACTTCTAGGCTTAAAGTGGAAGCCGTTCAGTGGTTGTGGGTTCAAGTTCCACCAGAGTCAAAAGTTTTCTAACATGTTTTTAAGTTTTCCTTGGATGCTGAGAAACGAAGAGTCGACAACCTCCTGTGTTCATTTAAAATCCTTTCCGTGAACAATTATTCCTCTGTGTCTGTTCGCTCTGTGGCACAATGGACTGTAACAACATACTATTGACCTAGACTGTGTTGCTAATCCTAACATAAATGCAGGTTTACGCTCACGTTTATGTAAAATTCATTTCCTGAGCAATAGCTCCCTTCATCGTGATGGCTCTGTGGCACAATGGAGTGCGCATTGGCTTTCTAGGCTCCATGTAAAAGCTATTCAAAGGGTGCGGGTTTAAGACCCACCAGAGTTGAATGATTTTCTATGTCTTTCTGAGAGTTTCTTGCTTGCTTGAATCACTGTCTTAAATCAGACTCCTGACATCTTATTTGCTGAACTTCTAGAGCAAATTGTAAGTACTTTCATCGCTCTAAAAATAAATTTTTTTCTATTGGTGTGGTTTAAAAACAGCAGTCCTACGTGGAGAGGCGCCATGGCTTAGTTGGTTAGAGCGCCTGTCTAGTAAACAGGAGATCCTGGGTTCAAATCCCAGTGGTGCCTTATGTTAGCATCGTGCACTTCGAAGCGGTGCTTCTGAGATTGAAAAGTACCATTCAACTGCATCTCTTACTGTTCACAGGCACCTTCTGTGTGCCTGTGTTTATTGAAAATGGTTGGTATCTGCACATTGGTGCTGTGGCGCAATGGATAGCACACAAAAATCTTCTAGAGTTTGAGTAGAAGCTGTTCAAAGGTTGTAGGTTTGAGCCCCACCAGAGTCAAATGCTCTCCTACATGTTCCTGAGGTTTCCTTGGTTGCTTTAGTGGCTGTCTTAAATGGGACTCCTAACATTGTATTTGCTGAACTACAAGAAAGATTTTTAATGATTTAACAGATTTTTAAAGAAAATCTTTCTTCTCTTGATTTGATTTTAGTTGGTTTCCATGTAATAACAACCAGTGGTGCGTTTCCTGTGTTTACAATTGGTGATCAATCTGAACACAAAATATTTGCTGTCCTAAGGCGCCGTGGCTTAGTTGGTTAAAGCGCCTGTCTAGTAAACAGGAGATCCTGGGTTCAAATCCCAGCGGTGCCTTATGGATGCATTAATTTTTTTAAGACTTGCTGCTGGGAATCATGAAGAAGAAATACACACTGGTGCTATAGTGAACACAAACAAAAATTGCAGGGCTCTGTGCTGCAATGGACAGGGCATTGGACTTCTAGGCTCAATGTGGAAACCATTCATAGTTTGTGGGTTTGCGTCCCCCCAGAGTTGAATCTTTGCTACATGCTTTTGAGTTTATTGGTTACTTGATTCACTTGACTCCTGACATCTTACTGAACTTATTGGGAGAATTGTCAGCAGTCTCTCAGTACTGAATCTGACCACAAAAGTGCTTGCAGCGCCTGCCGGCGTGGCTTAGATGGTTAAAGCACCTGTCTAGTAAATAAGAGATCCTGGGATTAAATCCCAGTGGTGCCTTATGTTGATGTCATGGTCTTTTAATACAGTGCATCTGAGATTGAAAAGAACATTCAACTGCGTCAACCTACTGTGTACCTGTGTTTATTTAAAACGGTTGGTCTCAGCCTGTTGGCTTTGTGGCACAATGGCGTTTCCTGTGTTTACAATTGGTGATCAATCTGAACACAAAATGCTCTCTGTCATAAGGTGCCGTGGCTTAGTTGGTTAAAGTGCCTGTGTAGTAAACAGGAGATCCTTGGTTCAAATCCCAGCGGTGCCTTATGTTTACGGTAAGATATTTTAAGAGGTGCTTCTGGGATTAAAAAGGAAGAATTGACGGGGGGAAAACATACTGTTGACCTAAGCCAGCACCCCTCTCTCCTGTTTTACGCTTATTTTAATGTAAAAGATCTTTCCCTCAACAATAAGAGGACACAGCATATGGGCTCTGTGGCGCAATGGATAGCGCATTGGACTTCTAGGCTCAAAGTGGAAGACATTCAAAGGTTGTGGGTTCGAGTCCCACCAGAGTCGTTGCTTTCCTAAATAGGTTAAAGTTTTCCTTGGTTGCTTGAATGAGGCGTTAGATTTGCTCAACTTCTATAAAGAATGTCAAGTCTTCAAATCAACCCCAAACCCACCTGCCTCTCTGACAACTAAAACAGGCCTTCAGCTGCAGCAAGATGCTGAAAGGATGTGGGATTGAGTCCCACCTGAGTCGAATGATTTTCTACATGTTTCTGGGAGTTCCTTGCTTGCTTCAGTCACTGTCTTAAATCAGACTCCTGACATCTTATTTGCTGAACTTCTAGAGCAAATTGTAAGTACTTTCATCGCTCTAAAAATAAATTTTTTTCTCTTGGTGTGGTTTAAAAACTGCAGCACTACGTGGAGAGGTGCCATGGCTTAGTTGGTTAAAGCGCCTGTCTAGTAAACAGGAGATCCTGGGTTCAAATCCCAGTGGTGCCTTATGTTAACCTCATGCTCTTTGAAGAGGTGCGTCTGAGATTGAAAATAAAGAGTTGACAACCTACTGTGTACCTGTGTTCATTTAAAATCCTTACTGTGAACAATTATTGCTCTGCGTCTGTTCGCTCTGTGGCGCAATGGACTATAACAACATACTGTTGACCTAGGCTGTGTGGCCAATCCTAACGTAAATGCTGCTTTACGCTCATGTTTATGTAAAATTCATTTCCTGAACAATAGCGCCCTGCCCTGTAAGGGGTCTGTGGTACAATGGATAGTGCATAGGAATTCTAGGCTCAATGTAGAAGCCTTTCAAAGGTTGTGGGTTTGAGTCCCTCTAGAGTCGAACATTTTTCTACATGTTTCTGAGAGTTCCTTGCTTGCTTGAGTCACTGTCTTAAATCAGTCTCCTAACATCTTATTTGCTGAACTTCTAGAGCAAATTGTAAGTACTTTCATGGTTCGAAAAATTTGGAAGCTGTTCAAAGGTTGTAGGGCTGAGCCCCACCCGAGTCAAATGCTTTTCTACATGTTTCTAAGATTTCCTTGGTGGCTTTAGTGGCTGTCTTAAATGAGACTCCTGACATTGTGTTTGCTGAACTACAAGAAATATTTTTAATGATTTAACAGATTTAAAAAAAAACATCTTTTTTCTCTTGATTTGATTTAGTTGGTTTCCATGTAATAACAAACAGTGGAGCGTGTCCTGTGTTTACAATTGGTGATCAATCTGAACACAAAATGGTGCTATCATAAGGTGCCATGGCTTAGTTGGTTAAAGCCCCTGTCTAGTAAACAGGAGATCCTGGGTTCAAATCCCAGTGGTACCTTATGTTAACGTTAAGATGTTTTAAGAGGTGCTTCTGGGATTAAAAAGGAAGAATTGACTGGGGAAAACTTACTGTTGACCTAGGCCAGCACCCCTCTCTCCTGTTTTACACTTATTTTAATGTAAAAGATCTTTCCCTCAACAATAAGAGAGCACAGCATATAGGCTCTGTGGCGCAATGGACAGCGCATTGGACTTCTAGGCTCAAAGTCGAAGACATTCAAAGGTTGTGGGTTCGAGTCCCACCAGAGTCGTTGCTTTTCGAAAAAGGTTGAAGTTTTCCTTGTTGCTTGAATGAGGTGTTATATTTGCTCAACTTCTATAAAGAATGTCAAGTCTTCAAATCAACCACAAACCCACCTGCCTCTCTGAGAACTAAAACAGGCCTTTGCTTCCAGCAAGACGCTGTGGCTTAGTTGGTTAAAGTGCCTCTCTAGTGAACAGGAGATCCTTGGTTTGATTCCCAGCAGTGCCTTATAGCTGAATTAAGCCATTTACAGACTTGCTGCTAGGAATAATGAAAAAAATACATTTTAATGCTGTGGTGAACACTGACAAAAATTGCATCCTTCTATGTGTTAGCTCTGTGGTGCAATCGATAGCGCATTGGCCTTTCAGGCTTAATGTAGAGGCCATTCAAAGGTTGTGGGTTTGAGTCCCACCGGGGTTGGCTCTCTTCTATATGCCTTTCAGTTTTTCTTGTTTGCTTGAATTGCTTAAATGAGACTCCTGACATCTTCCTGAACTTACGCAGTAGTGAACCAGAACACAAACGTATTGGCAGTGTGTGGCTTAGTTGGGTAAAGTGCCTGTTTAGTAAGCAGGAGCTCCTGGGTTCCAGTGCCTTATGTTGACGTAATGCTCTTTTAAAAGGTGCTTCTGAGATAGAAAAGGAGCGTTCAACTCCGGCAACCTACTGCGTACCTGAGTTTATTTAAAATGGTTGATCTTAGCATGGTGGAGCAATGGACAGCGCACTGGGCTTCTAAGCTGGAGTGGAAGCCTTTCAAAGGTTGTGGGTTTGAGTCCCACCAGAGTTGTAGTATTTGAGGTGGGGATGTAAACCTTAATGACTGATATTGTGCATGATTATACTGCACAGGTTGAATGTAGACTTTAAGGCATCATTTGAGGAAAGGAGAATTTACAGTTATTGTATTAACACTAGTGCATCTGAACGTGTCTGATGTAAACAGTAGACAGTAGGTACGTAATGTGCAGATATGAGGTAGCTTGAGGTATTTTAAGAGAGCTCTGACATTAATGTGCGTTCAGAGTCCTGATGGCTTGTGGTATTAAGCTGTTACACAGTCTCTTGGTGGCAGATCGGAAGCTACGATACCGTTTGTCAGACGGTAAAAGTGAAAAGAGTCCATGTAGTGGGAGAGTCCTTCACTATGTTTCTGGCTCTGTTGTAGCAGCGGGTCTGGAAAATGTCTTTCAGTGGGAGTAGGGGCACACCAATGACCTTCTCAGCTGCTCTCACTATTCGCTGTGGTGTGTTACAGTCCAAAACTTTACAGTTGCCGTACCAGACAGTGATGCAGCTGGAGAGAAGACTTTCAATGGTGCTGGTGTAGAATGTCTTAAGGATCAGTGGGGGGAGGCTTGCTCTTTTCAGTCTCCGCAGGAAGTGCAGATGCTGATGAGCCCTCTTGGCTATGGAGGTGGAGTTGAGGGATCAAGAGATGTCCTCTGTGATGTAGACACCCAGGAACTTGGTGTTTTTCACCCGCTCGACAACAGCGCCGTCGATGGTGAGTGGTGGATGCGCAGTGCTGCATCTTCTGAAATCGATGATTATTTCTTTTGTTTTGTCCACATTTAATGACAGGTTACTGTTCTTACACCAGACAGCCACTCTCTCCACCTCCTCTGTGTATGCTGAGAGTTGAATGAGATGTTATATTTGCTGAACTTCTTTAAAGAATTAGTCAATTCTTCAAATCAACCACAAACCCACCTGCCACTCTGAGGACTAAAACAGGTCTTCAACTGCAGCACGGCGCTGTGGCTTAGTTGGTTAAAGCGCCTGTCTAGTAAACAGGAGATCCTGGGTTCGAATCCCAGCAGTGCCTCATGGATGCCTTAAGCTTTTTTAAGACTTGCTGCTGGGAATAATAAAGAAGAAATACACATTGGTGCTGTAGTGAACACTGACAAAATTACGGGTCATAGCATGGTGGCTCTGTGGCGCAATGGACAGCGCATTGGACTTCTAGGCTCACTGTGGAAGCCATTCAAAGGTTGTGGGTTCGAGTCCCACCAGAGTCAAAAGTTTTTCTATATGTTTCTGAGAGTTCCTTGGTTGCTTGAATCACTATCTTAAATGAGACTCCTGACATCATACTGAACTTATTGAGAGAAGTGTAAGCAGTCTCGCAGTAGTGAATCTGAACACAGAAGTGTATGCAGTGGCTGGCACTGTGTCTTAGCTGCTTAAAGTGGTGGTCTAGTAAACAGGAGATCCTTGGTTCAAATCCCAGCAGTACCTTGTGTTGATGTCACGCTCTATTAAAAGGTGCTTCTGTTTCCTTTTTTAAGACTTGCTGCTGGAAATAATGAAAACAAATACATTTTGGTGAACTATAATGAACACTGACAAAAACTGCAAGCCTTTGTGTATTGGCTCTGTGGCGCAATGGATAGCGCATTGGACTTCTAGGCTCCCAGTAAAAGCCGTTCAAAGGTTGTAGGTTTGAGTCCCGCCAGAGTCTTTTGCCTAAATGGCTTTAAGCTTTCCTTGGTAGCTTGAATTAGACCTTATATTTGCTGAGCTTCGAGAAAGAAATAGTCAAGTCTTCAAAGCAACCATAAACCCACCTGCCACTCTGAGGACTAAAACAGGCCTTAAACTGCAGCAATGTGCTGTGGCTTAGTTGGTTAAAGCACCTGTCTAGTAAACAGGAGGTCCTGGGTTCAAATCCCACCAGTGCCTTATGGCTTCATTGTGCTTCTTTTAAGACTTGCTGCTGGGATTAATGAAAATGAAATACACATTGGTGCTGTAGTGAACACTGACAAAATTGCAGGCTTCAGCGTGTTGGCTCTGTGGCGCATTGGATTTCTTGGCTCAATGTGGAAGCCATTCAAAGGTTGTGGGTTCGAGTCCTACCAGAGTTGAATTTCTGAGAGTTCCATGGTTGCTTGAATCACTATCTTAAATAAGACGTCTTTCTGAACTTGCTGAGAGAAGTGAATGCAGTCTCGCAGTAGTGAATCAGAACACAAAAGTGTATGCAGTGACTGGTGCCGTGGCTTAGTTGGTTAAAACGCCTGTCTAGTAAACAGGAGATTATGGGGTGCTACTCAGATTAAAAATCAAGAACAGACTGTGACAACATATTGTTGACCTAGGCTGGCACCCCCCTCTCCTGCTTTATGCTGATTTTAAAGTAAAAAATGTTTCCCTGAACGATACAACAGCACAGCGCCTGTGGTGCAATGAATAGTGCATTGAAATTCTAGGTTCCTAGTAGAAACCATTTAAGGGTTGTGGGTTTGAGTCCCCCCAGAATTGTAGCTTTCCTAAACGGGTTTAAGTTTTTCTTGGCTGCTTGAATGAGATGTTATATTTGCTGAACTTCTATAAAGAATTAGTCAAGTCTTCAAAGCAACCACAAACCCACCTTCCACTCTGAGAACTAAAACAGGCCTTTAGCTGCAGCAAGGCGCTGTGGCTTAGTTGGTTAAAGCGCCTGTCTAGTAAACAGGAGATCCTGGGTTCGAATCCCAGCAGTGCCTTAAGATTGCGACAAGGTTTTTGTAAGACTTGCTGCGGGGAATAATGAAGAAGAAAACCACATTGGTCTACTAGGCTAAAGGAAGGGAGCTTTTTAAAGATTGCAGGTTCGAGTCCCATTGGAGTTAAATGCTTTCCTACACCTTGTTGAGTTTTCCTTGATTGCTTGAGTCACTAGCTTACATGAGATTCCTATCACAGGTTGTTGCTGTGTTGCCATTTCTTGGTATGTTTTACTTGGCTACCATGACAAAAAGCTCCTTTACTAGTTTTGTCATTGGAATCAGTGGTCAATCTGGTGACTTATTTTAACATCAAGTTCGTTCAAGAGGTGCTGCTGGGATTAAGAAAGAAAAATTGCAAGCCTCAGTCTAGATTCTCAGGCTCTATGGTGCAATGGCTAGTGCAGTGGACTTCTAGGCTCAATGGGGAAGCCATTTAAAGGTTGTGGGTTTGATTCCCACCAGAGTCAAATCTTCTCTACTTGCTTTTGACTTTTTCCTGGTTTCTTGAACCACTATCTTAAGTGAGACTCCTGACATGTGGTTTGAAAACAGACCTACTCCACGGATTGGTGCCGTGGCTTAGTTGGCTAAAGCGCCTGTCTAGTAAACAGGAGATCCTGGGTTCAAATCCCAGCGGTGCCTTTTGTTAACATCTTGCTCTATTAAAAGGTGCTTCAGGCATTAAGAAGCAAGAATCGACTGTGACAACATACTGTTGACCTAGGCCAGCACCCCTCACTGCTGTTCGAGTCCCACCGGAGTCACAGTTATTCACTAAATGGGTTTAAGTTTTCCTTGGTAGCTTGAATGAGATGTTATATTTGCTGAACTTCTATAAAGAGTTAGACATGTGCTCAAATCAACCACAAACCCACCTGCCACTCTGAGGACTAAAACAGGCCTTCAGCTGTTTTAGCTGGCCTTCAGCGCTGTGGCTTAGTTGGTTAAAGTGCCTGTCTAGTAAACAGGAGATCCTGGGTTCGAATCCCAGCAGTGTCTTAAGATTGCAACAAGGTTTTTTAAGACTTGCTGCTGGGAATAATGAAGAAGAAAACCACATTGGTCTACTAGGGAGGAAGGAAGCTTTAAAGATTGCAGTTTTGAGTCCCATTGGAGTTAAATGCTTTCCTACACCTTGTTGAGTTTTGCTTGAGTCACTAGCTTACATGAGATTCCTATCACAGGTTGTTGCTGTGTTGCCATTTCTTGGTATGTTGGTATGACAACCCGCTGTGTACATAGGTGCTGTAGTGAACTCTGACAAAAATTGCAGGCTTCAGCAGGTTGGCTCTGTGGCGCAATGGATAGCGCATTGGACTTCTAGGCTTAATGTGGAAGCCATTCAAAGGTTGTGGGTTTGAGTCCCACTAGAGTCAAATCTTTTCTGTTTGAGTTTTTCTTGGTTGCTTGAATGAGACTCCTGACATCTTAATGAACTTACTGAGAGAATTGTAAGCATTCTCGCAGTAGTGAATCTGAACATAAAACTTTTTGCAGTGCCTGGCACTGTGGCTTAGTTGGTTAAAGCGCCTGTCTAGTAAACAGGATATTCTAGGTTCAAATCCCAGCAGTGCCTCATGTTAAGCTGTCACCCCTCTGTTGCTTTCTGCTTATGTAAAAATCTTTCCAGGAACTACAAGAGGGCACAGCATGTGGGCTCTGTGGCGCAATGGATAGCGCATTGGACTTCTAGATTCAAAGTAGACGCCATTCAAAGGTTGTGGGTTTTAGTCCCACTGGTGTTGTAGCTTTCCTAAATGGGTTTAAGTTTTCCTTGGTTGCTTGAATGAGATGTTATAGTTCTATAGAGAATTAGTCGTGGCGAAATCAACCACAGACCCACCTGCCACTCTGAGGACTAAAACAGGCCTTCAGGCGCCACAAGGCGCTGTGGCTTAGTTGGTTAAAGCGCCTGTCTAGTAAACAGGAGATCCTGGGTTTGAATCCCAGCAGTGCCTTATGGTCACATCAAGCTTTTTTAAGACTTATGTATTGCAGTCAATAAGAAACTGGAGTTCAGAAGAAAGAACGGACCATCATGGCTCTATGACGGCTTCAGAAAACATCAAGCTTGACAATGCAACTTAAGAAAAGACGATCCAATCACTTTTCACATGATTATAAAATATCAAACTTTATTTAAGGGTTAATGCTGTGACTGTAAACAATGTACAGTGTAGGGTATTTTACACTTTTTTGCCAAACTCCAAAAAGTAGTATGTCCTGTAATGCTAACATCCAAATGCAAACTGTGACAAATACAAATATATTTACATTCAAATGTAAGGCACTTGATAGAATTTTAAAGTTTTGAATGTGCAATTGTTAAAGTAATCAAGTGTACACAGCTATACTATGAACAAACAAAACTACTGTGGCACAGTCAAGATCAGCCAAGATTTTTGGTGTAAAGATTAGCTTTAAAAACTTTGAATAACAAACAAAACACCCCCTATATTTACTTCATAATAATTTAGGGGATGGCGTTCTTAGAAAATTATGACCCCGATGCAGTCTCTACTCGTCCTCGTCAATGAGGATCTACAATTACATCTACCCAAAGTCCACATATTACAACATAATTTACCCTCCAAAAGACTTTAATTCCCGCGAACACTAGGCCTTCGTAGGATCTACACAGGATCCCTCTCCATGAATAAATGCTGCACTTCCAGTGAGTCGCATCCATCAGACGTTATTGAAGGACCACAGTTCGTGAGGAAAGTCCTCTGGGTCCTGTCGATGCCGCTCTGGCTCCTCTACCTCTGACTCTTCCTCCTCCTCCTCTCGCTCTGCCCAGTCCTCGTACCCCTCCACCTCTTCCACCTCGAATCTCTCCTCTGCCCCTGCCCCTGCCTCGACCCCTCCCTCCTCTTCCTCTTCCTCCTCTGTCCCCTCCTCTAACACCCCATCCTCTGAACCTCAGGCTTGTGAAACGGTCGTTGAGCGACACATTTGTCTGAAAAACAAAAGTTATAAAACAGATGGTACCTTGGTCATGAGTACCTCAGTGGTACCTTTGCCAGTCCCGTGACCTTACAATCACGGGATCAACTCCCTAACCAACTGCCCCCGTATGAATTGTAAAAGTTTTGTTGTGGCAACTTGAGAATTCCATGTTGATGATCATGAAATCAAGTGTTTTTGAATCCCGCGGGCGTATGGGCCTTGATCCACTGTTGGTTTTTCAGCAAGACACGTAATCTCAAGTTGCTTCATGGAGGCTTTCTGTAATTAGGAAGTATCTGTCACTCTGGCTACGAGTAAATGTAAATGGACCAACCTGGTTTGAGGTTGCCTTGTAATTGAAGCGAAGAGGGACCCCTCTGGGCTCTTGACTCGCCGCCGCATCAGAAGATCTGCCCCTAAACGCTGGAGCACCCCGTCTGGGTCTCACTCTGAAAGAGAGAGAGAGACACCGGTAATATTTCTGTTCAGAAAAGTACAAAGCACATAGTAAATCGAGTACTCAGTAATACTGACTGTGTTGCTTGTGCCAGTGTTGCATTTGGCAGGGAAACGGTCAGCATTGTTCCAGGAGACTCTGCAGGTCTCTGACTCTGACTGAGAGAGAGAAGCAGTAGACTGTAATATTGAGTGAGAAAGAGAGAGAAAGAGCGCAAGACTAGAGCTTAATTAATATCATACCTTCTTATCTTCTGATACCTTTCCAGTTTGGCAGTCCCTCTGGTCGCTAGAAACTACAACAAAAACGCAAGAAAAACATGAATATTCACAATGATTATAAATGTATTTAAACTAAAAAAAATTCCCTTAAAAAATACATACTCCTCTGTCTAAAACAAATGGTCTGCCACCTCTCTGAGAGGCTCTCTGACCTCTTGCTGACAAGGCACCCCTACAAACCAACAACAAAACCAGGAATCTTTAATTCGCTATATGTGAATATATAAAAATGACATTAACACAAATTTTTGGCAGTATTTTAAGTGGTTTCTTATACCGACTAAAACCTCCTCTTCCTCTCCCTCTTCCCCGTCCCCGGAACGATCCTCTCAGTGGAGATGTGGATTGACTCAATTGCTCGTCTGTCTAAAAGAGTGGAAAACAATTACTCAAATTATAATATATTTACATTTACATTTACAGTATTTAGCAGACGCTCTTATCCAGAGCGACTTACAACAGTGCTTTGTAGTCCACAACTGTTCCTAGATCCATAAGCTATGTCGACATCTGTAGTTAAACCAAATTACCACAGACTAAGTTTTATACTTTAACGAAAAAGAATGGGTTAGAGGAAAGAAGTTCAGACAATATAAATGTCTCATGTGATAAACTGTGAATGGACTGTATGACTGTAACCAAAGAATTTTGCAGTTTTAAGCTAAAAAATTACAGATTCAACACCTCGAAGACCCCCATGTTTCTGTTAATCTATTACATTGTTAGTTCATTAAATTAAGTTTTAACATAATGCATTTTCTTCTAAATAGCACTGACCTCTGTATCGGGAGCCGGCCTGTTGAGGGGACTAAAGCCTGGTCCTCCTCTTCCAGAAGCTCTGCTTCTTCTTAACCCTCGCGTCCTGCTGGGCCCTGCAATGGAAACCAACTGGTTTATCATTATGAGTATGATATATTGTGCAACAGCAGTTTAAATCAAAAGAGTCTCACCCTGGAACTGCAGAGTCCCTCGTCTGAGACCCCTCCTTGGCTGTGGTGTCTGGCTGAGCTTCTTCAGAACGTTGTTTCTGTTGGTGACTCGCTTATTTCTCGCCCTGCTGGCAGCTACGCTTGCTTTCTGCTCTTTCCGATTCAACTTGATAATCTCATCTGGGGAGGGGGTGGGATTAATGGTTTCTGATTAGTTCCCTGATCATTATATCGTACATATTCTAGGTTCGGACTATGAACCTACAAATCCCCTTTTTAGTTAACACTCGAGCTCTTATCCATCGTAAGTGAGGCAATGTTATTTGGGAAAAATTAAACGCAGGGATCCCAAGATCCCTGATCCCGCATATTGATAGCGTCTCCCTGATGCCCGCAAATTGAATAAAATATCCCAGAAACTGGAGCAAGCAAACAAGAACCTGCACGGGAGACAGTAGCGTGCGCATCGCGCACTTTGTAGAACTGTAAATAATTCGCACACCTGACAGAGTGAGAGAGTGAGAGAACGTGCGTATGTGTGGATCACTGCGTATTACTGCGACCCCCCCCCGGACGTTATTTTATTTTGGGGGGGGGGGACCTCCTGGAAATGAGTTTTTGCAGGCTGGGATCCCTGTAAACGAGTTAAACACTTTGTCTGTTAATTGTGATTAGTAGCCGTTATCAAAATTTGGTGGGTGTGACTCTGCAAACAAGGGCGTACAATGACTTATTCTAAAAATGTGGGTGATTAAACAGGTTTGGTAGAAACCTGGCTAAACAACCTCAATGAGCATATACACGCTGACACCCCATTTTATAGCTTCCTGAGGAAACAATGGTGTCAGATCGATGCTTGGTATCGGCCAATACCTGAAGACAAGGAATAGGCTCACAAACATCAGAACTAAAAAAAAGTTTGAACCATAGTCATGGGTTGAAGATCATAATTGAGGTCATAACCTCAAGATGCTCTGGAAATTCTTCTTTATTTAGAAAAATGCAGTTTGTGCAGAACATTTGGCATGTTTCAGACTCAAGCGAGATCAAATCTGGTGCACAAACAAACAGGACCTCAATCAGACTATCTGTGGGATATTTGCCTATAAATAAAGGGTTTATTGGTACAAAAATGGCCAAGGAAATTGTAGACCTGTCATTTGTAGGGTAGAGCGTTGCCTACAACAGAACTTACTGCATGTCATATTTTGGGCGCAGGTGTTTTCCTGAAAAATATGTCAGTAGGACAACTGGATGTCAATTTGTGAGTGAAAAGTTTCCTCAATGCTGAAACGAAGATCTCTATACAAACAAAACTTGTCTTCCAACATGATCTGTTTGAAGACACACTTCATTAAGAAGGACATTACTGACTGACTGCACTTTTTTGTTTTACTAATTAATTAAACCCAAACATTTTTTTTACTGGAAACTTTTATGTCAGTTCTCTTGATCTGTCTTGATGCTAGATTTGTACTAGGACAGGGTTTGAAAGTGAAAGTAACTTAGTTGGAAGTAAAGATGTTGTTTCAAGTCTTTTAAGAGTGAACACTTGTAAAGAACTGCTTTTCTTGTTGGAACTCAAAGGACTCAGGACATCGCTCTGTGGAAGATCCTCAGACCAAATGGCGTAAATGTAAACGTTGAGGAGCGAATGGACTGTGACAGGTGTCGGCCATATTGTTGGACTGACAGGAAAAGAAGCGTTAAGTGACATCCCACGTTTGTTTTAATGCAGTCAGCAAAACTTCGTGTGGTTATTATAGAGTCCAAAATGAACAACACACGCTTTAAGCAAGTTGTATAAACCCAAGTTTTAACTGAAGGGAAAAGCTTGAACAGCGTTCACGGGAATGTCTTTACGCAGCAGATGAAGGCGCGGAAGTCTTCAAGTCTCCCAGGGAACACATTTAAACCGTCGAGTCGTCAGAAAATTCTGGATTTTTGGCTGGGAAAAAAAATCAAAACAACACACCAACCTAGCGACATGTCGATTTTCTCCGCGCCGCCCCCTTGAGATTCCTCCATGGCTTCGACAAACTCCGTCTTCACCTCGCTTTCCCCCATTTTATTTAGGTCTTTCCTGTTTCGGTTGCGTCCGATCGGGTGAAAGAGACGATAAGGGAAAGTAGGAGTAGCAGCAGCAGATTGTTCTGACCCGGGATCAGCTGACAGGCTTCTTGTAGTCACGTCAGTAAAGTGAGAAAGTTGGGCAAATGTTGAGCTGAACTCAGCTCCTCGGCCCAGCCCACTAGCGCCGGGGGTTTAACCAGACCGGCGGGACAGCAGCTGGAAATAGAAACTGTTCTAACAAGTCACGTCTCCTGAGTAATATAAGAGAGACACGCATGTGTGTGTAAATACATTCCTTACATATGTACTAACGTACTTGCTTACTTACATATGTACTAACGTACTTATTTTCTTAATTGTCCTGTTATATATTTCCTTACTACTTTCTTTTTTAATATATATAGGTACTTACCTACTTAATTACCAATTTACATATATCCTTATTTATCTATCTTCTAACTAGGTTTCTATTCTACTTATAATATATTCATACATAATAAATGTTATACTTAATTACCTATTTACATATGCCCTTTCTTCTTTCGCTTCTTTTGCTTATTTTATTATTTACTTATCAATGTACTTTTTTTTTAACTTATATAATGCACATACATACCTACTTAAATACGAACTTAATTGATCTTTACTTACGTCCTTATTATCGGTTTACTTACTAACATACTTTATTAATTACCTACTTATTTATGTCCTTACGTATTTACTTAAGTACTTTGTTACGTGTGCACTTCATATGTTTTATCGTTACAGTTGACTTACTTGCTTCCTTTTTTGCTTTTCCTATACTTTATTAATTACCTACTTATTTATGTCCTTGCGTATTTACTTAAGTACTTTGTTACGTGTGCACTTGCACATGTTCCATCTTTACAGCTGACTTACTTGCTTCCTTTTTTTTGTTGCTTTTCCTACATATGTTCTTACTTATGTATTAACTTACTAATGTGCTGTTCTACTTATGTACATATGTACCTCCTCACATTCTCAATTACCTATTTAGTTATGCCCTTTTAAAGCAATTTACTACATAGCTATTACATAGCTATTTAGTGATTTTTCACTTTTGTAATATGAACTTTTAAATGTTTTACAAACTTTCTTATTTACTTGCTTACTAACATAAGGTACGTGCTTTCTTACTTATCTGGCTAACTAATCACTTACTAACCTGCTTACTTATATACTTATTAATTACTTACTTACTTACTTACTTACTTACTTATTCACTCACATTTTAAATACAAACCATAAAAAGACATTTAAGGTATTTTTTATATATAAATGCAGTGTTTTAAAAGACTAACCAAATTATACTAAACACTAAATTCGAGCTCAAAATCAGACTACGAAGCTTTAGTTAAAGGGATTTGTCGTGCGCTTCTGTTCCCGGCTACTAGGTGTCACCTTTGAGCCGATGTAAAACTGACCCGGAAGAGCCTCCTCGTGCCGCATCGACCGCACTGCACGTGCGAGACCAGCGCCCACATCAAAGGAGAGAAAAGCCACGAGCGAGTCTGCATTCAGCAGCGCAGAATCCCGCGAAAATTCCTCATATTTACCATAGCATGGAGGAATTATACCTGAATAATATAAAAGGGAAAGACATCCGAGTATGTGACGTTTGCAAAATGCCATACACGAGGGCCATATATGATTATTTATTAGGGATTATTCACGAGGTAATAACTGTAAAAAAAGCACTATAATGGGATTCAATTTATAGTATTATTTTATTTATTTAAACATATACAGCAATGCCATTTATTTTTCAACATTTTTCTTTATTGTATATACTCTCTACTCCACAGCCTGCTCTGCAGTGAATAATATAACACTACATAACTTCCTCTTCTACCTCTTTTATGGCTGCTACAAATGTGTGATTGCGGTTATAGGTATATTTTTAATTACTGTAAAATTGTCCTATAACATATGTATATCATATGTATGGCTGAGATGACAATAAAGCTCTACTTACTTACTTACATTGTATATTTGCTCACCCTTCCACCCCGCCCCCTTTGGCCCCACCCCTCGCCATCTCACCCCCCTACCCCACCCCTCACAGGCACACACACACACACACACACCTCCTCCTATCTTCCATACCCTCCGTCCCTTCCTCGCTCCTTCTGCGCATGTGTGCGTAGCGGCCGGCGGAGCCCCCTTGTTATTAGCGCACGGAATATATAGGGGCTTATGAAAATGGCGGCGAGTCAAGGCGGAGCGGCGGCGGGCGCGGTAACGGGCTCGGGAACGGGAACGGTTACGGGATCGGTAACAGGTTCGGCTACGGGTTCGGGCACCGGGCCCGCGACGGCTCTGCAGGTTTCGCCTTACCCGAGCGTGGCGCACTGGAACCCGGGCGCCGTTCCGCCGCAGCCGCTGCACACGGCGCGGAGTCTGGAGCGCGCACTGGAGGACGCCGTCTGCTCGGGCATCCTCAACGTGAGCGCCAGGAAGCTGCGAGAGTACCCGGGACTCAGCTACGACCTGACCGACACCACGCAGGCAGGTGGGTGTCTAGCGCTCCTCTACTGACCCACTTCTTGCGCTCTCACCAATCTGGTGCATGATTCCGTTTTTTTTTGCATTTTCTGTAAGTGTGTTAATGCGTGCAATAGTATTGAATTTTTTTTTAGAATTGCTCTATTTGGGGGAAAAATGATAGTTATTGTGGTTGATTTTTATGACTTCGTATTCGGGCCACTATGTCAAAAAAAAAAAAAATTGGAGTTGAAGGAGATGGTGAAATTGCACACGGTTTTTTTTTTTTTGCATTGCCACTGTTTGCATCTTTGTCTCAATTGCACTTTATACATGCAACTGTGCGTTTTGTCACATGTGCGAGAGTCATCAATGTATCATTGTATATATAAAGTGCATCTATTTGCGTCGTTGTCTCAGTTGCACTTTATACATTTATACACATTACAAGGATGCATTTTGTCGCTAATTTATGCGCGAGAGTCGTCGATGCAACGTTGCATTTATAAAGTGCGCCTGTTTTCATCATTGTCTCAACTGCAGTTTAACGATGTGTAACCAAGCATTTTGTCAGTCAATTTTACACGAGAACCAGCAATGCATAGTTTAAATAATAAATGCAAACATGCAAATACTGGTGACGCTAAAGGCAGAGAGGTCGCGAAATTGACACAAATTCCACACGCGAAGCCGCTCCACCTCTTGCCTCGTCTCTATTTGCGTTTCTCGTCTCCGTTGCCTCTTTACAAATACAGGGATGTATCGATAGCTATCGTGTACGAACTGATGAGCGGCAAAATGCATGATTTCGTTGGCGTTTGGGATATGCTTTTCCTTTTTGCATCTTTGTCTCAATCGCTCTTCATGTAAACGAGGATGCATTGAAGGCTCTGGTTGCACTCGTCGCGCACCTAAACGCGACATCATCGCGGTTGCAAAATCGTCCTCCCGTTTGCATTATTGCTATTTGTGTGCATTTTTATATCAGCAACTCGTTTTGAATGCAAAACGCAAAAATCCCCGTTCTCCGGTCGCCGTCTCGCCCCGGTGCCATGCAGGTCTGTCTCCGTTATGGAGGAGGGCTACGTTACGTGGGCTCGTCTCTGGGTGTGGAAAACACGCATATATGAATGAAAGACTGTAGCGGACCGTTTGCACGAGCCCCCGGTTGTGAGATCGCGTGGTTTCAGGGGGAAATAGGCCACGCGACGTCGTCCACGTTTACCGAGCACTTTACGCCATTTGGAAGTGCTCAGGAAAACGCCAGACAAAAGATGCATCAGCCTCCATCAGGACTGCACCGATACACTGCTCCTGCCTCGTTATCGCCTCCTGCGCATGCGCGATAGTCTAGAATTTACAAACCGTTACCTCGTAATTCTATGTAATATCAGTAATGGTAATAATAATGATGAAGGCTGTTACGTGATGGCCAGTTTCATTCAAATCCCATTAAAATGATTTTTAAACCATGACAGATCCATGTTATTACCCTAATCGCTAATAAATCGTCTCAAGCATTTCAGGCATTTTGTAAAATGTTTCATCTTTTCCTTCTACATTGTTAAAATAATATAGTTCATATATGCTATAGTAAATATGAGTAATGTTTGAGGTAGTCTGCAAATCTTAAGTGCAAATTTGGGATCTTTATTTAAACTTTATTCTTCCAGCTTTATTTGTATAGCACCATGCATACATGGATAAAGCTCATAAGGCTTTACAATGCCAACTAATCCTGGATGACAATATTAAAAGCTCTACCATTTCATATTATACTCTATTAGTTTATTTGGCGGTGTCGCAAAATGCACTGTTTACAGCAATATTTGTTGATGGTTTGGATGATTGCTTGCAGTAGTCACCATTGCCCCACGTGGATGTATGTAACAGAGAATACTATGGTGTTATATTTGTGCCTTAATTCTGAGCACACGTTGGAACTTTCCAAAGCTAAATCTGGGGTCTGTGCGCTCAAGTCTGCATACACGGGCGCTCAGAGCACTCACGCTTGGCACAGCAATTTTTATGGTGTAAAAAGCAGTGTTTGACCACAAGTCACTAATAGCACTGAAAAAACAGCATTTTGAATGAATACAATGGCATAAAAAACAGGTGTTTTACTGTCAGTTTTCGTCAAAATATAGACAGACTGTGGCACCTTTGGCCTTTCTTAACATGAGCACGAGCTCCATAAAGCAAGGCGTGTAAGAAAATGCAGTGGTGGATTTCTGGAGAAGTTTGCATAGAAAGTGTTCCCCTCTTCTAAGGAACTGAAACTCAACCCGCTTTGTCAGTCCGGCTTTGCTGCGTGTTGGCCAGTTTTAGGTATTTGTGTGTGTGTGTGTGTTTGAGGAAATGACGAGAAATGTTTGTGGCATGTGTCAGTGGCATTGATTTAGTGAGAGACAAAAGGGCTTAAGGAAACTCTAGAGCATCTCTCTTTCTTGTTTGTAAAGTTTGGGAGGAAAGTCTCACCTCTATAGTCACACACACAAAGTGTACGTGGCTTTATTTATTTTAGATTAAGGCCTGCTGTCGTCGTTTCTTACATCTGCATGTTAGTGTGTGTCTTTCTAAACAGGCTCTAAAGGTCTCCAGTCTGTGCAAACACACTGGAGACCTTTAGAGCCTGTTCAGAAAGAGTGTGTGTATATTTGTATATATGTGTGTGTTTGCATGTGTGTGTGTGTGTTTGTATATATGTGTGTGTGTGTGTGTTTGTACATGTGTGTGTTTGTATGTGTGCGTTTGTGTGTGTCCCACTGACCCACTTAGTACAGCTTGTTGTCAGTGTTCAGTTCAGCGAGCCTCGTTTGGCACAAAATAACTAATTAGTGCACAAACCTCCATGTAGTTGAGATGAAGCTTGAGATGTAGTTTCTATCTATCTATCTATCCCTTCTTCACTATCAATATCCATCTATCTATCTATCTATCTATCTATCTATCTATCCGTCCGTCCGTCCGTCCGTCCCTCCCTCCCTCCCTCCCTCCCTCTCTGTCTTTTCCTCTATATCTACCCCACATTACTCTGCCCCTCTTCCCCAAGACTCTGTCTCTCTCTCTCTCCATCTCCCTCTCTGCTCTCCTTATCTCCCCACATGTCTCTTTCTCTCTCTGAGAGTGCGTGTTTGTAGTGGTGCTGGTGTTTAACCACAGTTTTTCTGCTACGCTCAGTATATATTGTGTGGCTTCAACATTTCCTTACAACACTTTAATAATACTCAAATAGAGAAGTTCAAAACCCAACATATCCAGCACATGACCACTGGAGCCACACCTCACTCTTCTCATAGAGACTCAAACACAGGACATTTACTCTGAAGTAACGAAGTCCTCATGAAGTGATTTCGACATTTATTTTGGGGTTGGACGATACAACCTCCAATCAATATTATAATTAATTAAACATTTGATCTTGATTTGAGAGTTGTTTGGGATATGATGTCAGTGTCCAGGCTTGGACATCACCACATGCTTCGGAGGAAGTGGTACAGTGGCTATAAGAGGAAGTGGTCATAGTCATGGTCTATTTATTCTCCAGGAGAGAATAGAGACGCTTCCTAAATTAACAACTTGTTGGTCTTATCGATACGATGGCAACAAGTGTTTATGAAAAATGAAAGATCCTGTGATGCATTGCTAATAGCTAATAAGGCCTAACAGAATGTGTTTACTGAAAAAACTATATAAATATTAGCCAGTTTTAATAGGATACCTTCTGTTTTGATGAATTAGCTGCTAGCCGGAGTTGCTAGCCTGTTGGTGAAATTGGTATAAATGTTTAGAATGCAAAACATTTGCTAGCTACCATGCTAACTGTCTTGACGCCGTTTAGCATGCTAGCCAATATTAAGAAGTTAGAATTTGCCGCGTCAGTTGATAGCAAGTTGCTAGCATGGTGGTTAGCTTGGTGTCATTCTTCACATTAGCTACTGATCTAAGATATATATCCTTCCTCCCTTTGTGCGTCTTCTTTTTCCCATTTATAACTATATAAATATTAGCCAGTTTTAATAGAATACTGTCTGTTTTGATGAATTAGCTGCTACCTTTTTCAGTTGCCTGCAAGTTAGCCAGGGTTGCTAGCATGTTGGTGAATTCACTAGCTAACAAACGCTTAGAATGTGAAACATTTGTTAGCTACCGCGCCAACCAACTTGACACCATTAGCTTCAAGTGTGCTAGCCGATATTAAGAGGCCATGTCAGTCACTAGCAAGTTGCTAGCATGGTGGTTAGCTCGGTGGCGTTCTGCACTTTAGCTACTAAGACATATATCCTTGCCTGCTTGTGTGAGTGTCCCTTTTGCGCCTCTATTGTCTTGTTGTGAACCTGTCAACTTTATTTTACGGCAGACTGGCCTCAGCTGCGGGAAGGAAGCTAGCTTGACCTTCACGGACCACCACACCCACTCACAGTGGGAAAGTGGGGGGGCTCTCTGGGGGCAGAGGTAATTACTCTCAGCTCATCTGTAACGCATCACATTTGAACCCTGACTCCCGGCAGATCGCAGGGTTTGTCGTCGACTCGCTGATGACAGATCAGGGCTCGTGTGTGTTTTGTTGCGTTGCTTGTTGAGGACGGGTCACACTTCCCCCCCACTACCATCCCCCTTACTCTCTCTCACGCTCTCACACACACACACTCGGGCTGTTTTTAACCTGAGAGGGGCGGCTTGTCTCTCAGGCCTCGTTGGCGCAGTAGGCAGCGCGTCAGTCTCATAATCTGAAGGTCGTGAGTTCGAGCCTCACACGGGGCAGAAAGAGTTTTTAGTGTGTGGGGAGTAACGTGTTATAAAGTAATGCAATTACAACAACATATTACTTTTTCCTGTAACACAGTAATGTAAGGCATTACTAATACATTTTCAGTAAAATTATGTTTGCTACATATTTCGGTAATACGTGTTACAACACACCTTTAACCCGAAATTTTGTGCTGCTTTGTTTTCATATTTTCAGAAATCACCAACACTGCAAGTACTTTGTCACAAGAGAAAAATAGCGCGAGTAAAAGAGAGTTTTTTTCTAGTGTATGGCTACAATCATTATGCTACACCACATCGCCCTCCACTGGATGTAGAATGAACTGCAGTAAACTACATTTTAGCATTTTACAATCTTACTCCCGCACTTATTTCGGTGAAAGTAACTCAAAGTAATGCAGGAGTCGTGTAATGTGTTGTAACCAATTATGTTGAAATATTAATAACTAGTAATTTGTGTTACATTTTGGAATTTGTAACTCAACCACAAACTGGTTGTCTGTCAGTGAATGATAATAAATTGCACGAATGTGAAATATTTTATATGTAGTTCTTTTGTGTTCATGCTTCCTTAGCTTACCATGGTATTAGCACGCTAAAAATTTCAGCACCTCGTGAAACTTTCTTAACCGGCTACAGTCACAGTTTTCCAATTTTTTTCGGTCAGACATTGATGACTAAATGAAGGAAAGCTAACACAGAGCATTTAGAATATTTATGTGCCAGGCTACACCACTTTTGTTTTTGTTTGTTAGCCAGCTTAGTTGCTTGTTTCTTTTTAGTTGCATGGTTTCTCTGTCAGTTTCTTCCTGATAATAATTTAGACTAAAAGTGTAGTGTGATTTGTAAGTGTAGATTTGTTTATTCATACATATTTTGTTTTTGTGGGGGTCTGAGATTTCTGGATTTGAGCTGCAAAAAGTACAGAGCCTTTTGGTTGAACGGTTTTGCTGTGTGTGTGTGTGTGTGTGTGTGTGTACAGAAAGGAGCAGTGTTACTTTTGAGAATAAGAGCTTTGAGATGGAAAATGGCCTCAGAGAAGATTCTGTAGAAGGGCACACACACGCACACACACACACTACACAAGATACATTCATTGCAAGCAGATTAATTTAAAGACCAAAGGAAGCGCTCAAAAGCTCAGTGTAACTTCGTCTTTTCTGAAATCTTTATTGACTTCACATTGCCTCGATCTGGAGTCTGACATCAGAACCCTTAAAATATCCAAATCTTTTCATCTTCAACATAAAAAATATCAGAAAAAACAACTCCTAATATTTTCGGTTGGAGCAGTTGTTTGTTATAACGGTTTGGGAGTTGGCCAAGTTCAAGTCCCGCACCGTAAAAGGTACCACTGAGGTACTCATGAGCAAGGTACTGTTTCCAAGCACTGCCCACTGCTCCTTCACGGATGGGTCACATGCAGAGGTTGCATTGTCTTGTGATGCACTTTACTGGTCCGGGACCTTCCGGTCACAGGGCCAACTCCCTAACCGTTATTCTACAAACTGCAGATTGCGGCATTAAAATAGAAAGAATTGCCATCTAAAGGCTGGGCAATTAATCGGAGTTAATCCTCTAATTGTCGTAATCTCGCCCATGAAGACTATTTCGATTTGTTTAAAAGTACCGTCCCTTTAAAAAACGTACTGAATCACAAAGCACTCTTTATTATAAAAATGTCTCAACTTAAAAAGTTGTGCATATTAACAGTACAAACCTTGTCGGAGGTTTATCAAAGCAAAATGAAACTTACAAATAATGGCCAAAGCAAAATAATCTTTTATTAACCGAAATAACACGGTATGACGCTGTAATTTGGTTTAACCCCCGATTTTAAGGCTATGTGTGTGTTTTTCGGTAGAGATGGAGGTTTCGCTTCCTCCGACTGCGCGTCATGTGACTCGACTCTGCCATCTGATGCAGTTTAGAGTCCCGTCTGTCTCCTGCTGCCTTGACCGCATCCGTCGCGCACCGTCTGGCTGCACTGGGGGAAGTGTGTGTGTGTGTGTGCAGTAAATTAGCACTTCTGAGATGTCTTATTAACTGTAAGAGGTCATTAAGTGCTGTTACTTCTAATTTACAAGCAGCACTTTTAATGTGTGTGTGTCTACATGCTCCTAGGGTTGTAACGATACATCGGTCCACATTGAAATTCAATGATCAACGATACAATACAAAACGATACAAAATGAGATCAGATCAGCGAGACGCCACACGTATTGTATGACTTTATATCGAAGAGGAGGTCTGTTTTTTAAATTAAAATATACACTAAAAGTCGATGTGAGGTTTGATGTGAGGAAGTAAAAGATTTGCTTTTGGCTACTTTGCGAGACAAGCAACTCGGTGTGTGTGTGTGTGAGTGTGTTGAAGTGTGTGTGTATGTGTGTGACCTGATTAGCACTGTGATGAGTAACGTCTTCATTTTATCTTCAGCGCGCTGTTGGGAGCCAGAGGGAGTTGGCAGTGCTGGAGACCATGTGTTCACACACACACACATACACCCTTAGGCGGTCTCTTTTTGCCAGTGGTGCCCCATGATAACTACACAATGTGTGTGTGTGTGTGTGCGTGTGCCGCTTAAAGACGCGGAATGTGCAGAGTGAAATTTTTACTGTATTGCGAATTCTTCTGACAGACGAGTCTGCGTTAGATCAGGGAGAAGAATCGTTCTTTTTTGGGATACAAAGCGATGAGGAGGGAAGGAGGGAGGGAGGGAGGACTGACAAACGGAGATGGGGAGATGGGGGATGGAAGGATGGTTCGACAGCCGTTATTAACGCATGACAAAGTGAGAGTGAGAACGACTCGCTGAAATGGGAAAAAGAGGAAAAATGACTGTTATGAAAGAAACTGGGGTTGATATTCATTCATTCATTCATTCATTTGTTCATTTTGTTATGATTGTAATATTTCATCCTGTTTGCTTAGCGCTGTGATTTTTAGTGGGAAAAAGCTTAACAAAAGGCATTGGCTTTTACAAGCTTTGTTACGAATACGTTTGATTTATCAATACACCGATATATCGTGATACAATTTTTTGATTAGCAATTTTTTAACCAACAGATTAACTGATGTGACAGAACTTAAAACGATGGTTATGATCACAAACGCATTCAACCACATTTTTTACATTTCGACTAATTTCAGACAAATTATTTTAAAGCAAATTTCTGGACACTGTAGTCAGGAGCGTGTTTGGCAAAAAAAAGCGTGAAATTTGCGTGAAAGGACAATGACGGTAATGTTAAAAAATAGAGCAAAAAAATTGACAATTTAGGTTTAGTAAAAAGATTTTTTTTCTTTTAGATTGAGATTTTTCAATTTAAATTAATATTTCCAAATTTTTTAGAATTACATTTTCTTCATCTTCAGGGTATAAAATCTAACGTTTACTTAAGTTTTAATTTTAGGGTTTTATCTTTCATTTTTGCTAGAACTATTTAGAAAAAAAGTGACTTAATATCACACAAAACTGGCATCGCGTTCTGGAAGTGGTGTGACAAATTTAAGTGACAGAGCTTGAGGGATTGTAGACGGAGAGAGAGAGGGAGAGGAGGAGAGATATGTACACTGCCAAATTCTGAGTGGCAGGCATGCTCAAAGTGTGTGTGTGTGTGTGTGTGTGTGTGCGTGTGTGTTTTGGCAGTTTCTGGGCATCTGTCTTGGTTTCATGCCAGCAGAACCCTAACAACCCAAGATAATAATCTTCATAAATATTGTGGTGTCACACACACACACAACACACACAGTTTTGTGTTCGTATCTGTGTGAGGTCCTGCCACTGACTACCTGGTTGGGGACGACCAGTTCTACCAAGTGTGTAGTATAGTATTGCTATAAGGTGACGCTGCTGCAGAGTTCAATTTTATTCTTTTAATTTGTCTGCATGAAGCCATGTCAAGTCACGAAGAACCTCGCTAGTTATCACACAACGCACTTTGACGGTGGTTTGAATTTATATCTGTGATCTCTGCTGAAGTGGAATTTGGGTCTGTGCTTAACTGGTTGTGCTTAAGCTACTGTGTCAGGTGTCAAAGTTCATCACTCTCTCTGTGTCCCTCTCTCTCTTTCCCTCTTTATCTAGACACTAGACTGTGGCGAGGTTTTTTTTGCGTGCGCTGGTGAATTCACGCTTTCATATTAAAAGTCTCAAATTACAAATTGATGGGATTAATTCACGGAAATGAGCCTTGAACCGCTTCCATGTGGCCATGTTGCGTGTTCCATGTCTTAGTTGCTTGAGATGGAGGGAGAGGATTACTAAGTAAAGACATAGTTTACTGATTAGACGGATATCAGATTAAAATTCTATTAAATTCTAATTTATAATCATTTTAAAAAAGCATCATTTTAGCCAGTGATATCATAGACTGAGGAAACGGAATGGGACCCAAGACGTAGCCCTGAGGTACCCCACATTGGATTTGATGTTTTAATCAGTCCTAACTTGGTTATATAGTGGTGAGAAATGAAGCGGACGTTTGTATATGCTCCTTCCAAATGACCTACTAGTTAACTTAGTAATTAACTTTGTTTTTGGAATTGAAAAGCGTTCAGTTAACCGGTAGTCTTGGGTTGACTCTCGCCAACTTCTCACTCCCTGGTTATGCTGGGCTATTTACGGTGTTCAGTTTATTTGTGTTTTCTCTCGTATATTTCGTTTGTTGAGCTTTATTGTCGAGGAACTTAAAGTACAATTTTGTTGAGGTTGCGCATGGAGGTGAAGCAATAAAACTGGATTTTGTGCAGTTTGTTTGTGACTATTTGTCTGTTTCTGTCAGTTTTGTTGCTTTTGTCTGATATTGCAGTCTGGCCTCTTCTGAAGAACAAAGACATGCTAGAGATCAAGGAGTGTTAACAGAGTGTGTGTGTGTGTGTGTGTAAGTTTTCAGACATAAATCAATCACATTTTGGTCTCCACCTTCATACCTCAGTTTTTACTGGAGTCTAGTGAAGCTGCTTGGCATTCTAAAGTTGTGTGTGTGTGTGTGTGTGTTCTCCAGGGTGTTGTCCTAAAGGTGTGTGTGTGTGTTATCAGGTCTGTTGCAGTTTCTCTCTTTAATTACATTTTCCTTCCCAGATGATCAATCAGCGGACCCCATGTCAACGTGAGAACCCCACGGGCCAATTAGATTCAGGCACTGTGAGGGACACACACTGCGATGCTGGTTTGTGTCTTGGCGCATGACATATTAGCGAGTCCACCTGCAGAAAACACAAGTAATTGTACAGTTAAAAATGAAGAGAATGTGTGTTTCCTGCTTGGTGTGTGCACTTTTAATCAACAGTGTTACTTTCCAAGTGCAAATAGCGATCCACGGGGTCCAAGCATTTTCGGCGAACATTTCAGCTGTGCCTAAGTCAGTTTGTTGGATTTTTTTTTTCGAGCTAATTTGGGCCATCGAGGATGTAAACCCCAAGTTCCATCACAACATAATGTTAGAATTTATAGCCTATTGTTTCAATTTACAACTTTTCGACGTTTGACGATATGACAATGTCTGTTATGATATGGGTTTGATTTGATTTATCGATCGATGTGTGACAATATCATGAGCTGATTTGAAAGTCTCTTCCACTCATATCGAATCACAAAAAGCCACTAAAATATCGTTAAACATTTTTATTCCTGAGCTGAAGCAGACATTTCATTGTCTTCTTTTTTAATAAAAAGCAGACCTCCAGTTCAGTATAAAGTGACCATACAATATGTATGATGTCTGATCGATGTTTCCCGTTTGGATCGATGCTGATTGGCTCGTTGATGGTTGAATAGGCTATATTTTTTCTTGTTAATGGGAGTCAGTGGAAGAACTTCACCAAGATAGCGAGGTATGTGTGTGTGTGTGTGTGTGTGTGTAACATGAACCCTCTTATGAAGACATTAAGGAAGGCTGCCGATATCCCCCCCACTTTTCGGTGACCTTGAGTTCAAACACACACACTCACACACACACGCACACACGCACACACACACACACAGACACACACACATCCCTCAAGCCAGTGGTGTAAATGGTTTGAGCAACTCCCAGTTTCACTCCATTAGACATTAGAGATCCCATTAAATGGAGAGTGAAGTCAAGAGAGTGAATGAGTGTGTGTGTGTGTGTGTGTGTGTGTGTGTATGTGTGTGTTTTGGGGTGGGGGGAAGTGACTGTGGACCTTCTGTTGCACAGCTGGGACTTGGGGCCTTTGTTAGTTCCTATGAGACACTTAAAAAATACAGAGAGAGAGAGAGAGAGAGAGATGGCGTGAAGGAGTGAGAAATATGACTGTGTCTAATGATATGTATGTATTCATGTTTATCCAAATCTGCGTGTGTGTGTGTGTGTGTGTATGATTAGCTGTGTACGACTCATTAGCATTTGTGCCGCTGGTTACGTTCTTGCTCTAAGAAGAAGAGGAGGTGTGGAAATGAGGAGTGACTGATCAGAGCACGAGGAGAGGAGATTTATTCTGACACTGAACGATAAAACATATCAACATCATGGTGTGTGTGTGTGTGTGTGTCTAAGAGCCCCTCCAGCACTCACACACACACACACACACACACACATAGTTAAGGTCTTAATTCGATTTGGATTGGCCTAGGGATTCTTGCTTGTTTGGAGAACTTGAACTTGAGTATATTTTATACACACACAGATTTTAAAGGGATGTTTTATGTCCCCATAATGACACACGTCCCCATTTGATCAGTGTGCAATCAGGTCATTAAGTCCTCATTATGGTTTACACACACACACACACACACTTTTAAGGATATGAGCATGATGGGGACTTATTAGATTAAAGGGGAGGTTAAAGGTATGTTGTGGTGATTAACTTTGTGGGGACTTGGTTTTATGTCCCCACAATGCCACGGGTCCCCACATTATTGGTGTGTGATCATTTGGGTCCTCACAAATACTTCCTTAAAACCACACACACACAGTGAATAACAGAACTCTAATAATAACTGATTAAATTACGTCTTTAATTAATACATAAATACAATATTAAAATAGCACCGTATTCAACAGCATGTGCTTGAAGAAAACCCCGCCCCTTTACACTCCAATGACCAGTCAGAGATGAGCAGCGGTCAGAGCAGACTCCGGGTTGCCGTGTTTCTCCGTCTTCCTGCAGATCTGGGTCACAGCAGCGCCGCTCTCGCCCGATTGGCTGATCGGTGCCAAGCCCCGTCTCTCACTGGCTGACGCAAAGCCACGCCCACATCCCGTTCGGGAGGAAAATGTCTCATTAATAATTCCTCTGTTTAATTAATGTTGCTTTATTTTCCCTTTTTATTCCTACTTTCCATTTACTACAACAAGCTGCATTTTTACAAAATATAAACGGATGACACAGACACTTTCTACCTCTCTTTCCTTCCTTCTGCCTTCTTCCTTTTTTACCCACCTTTCCTTTTTCTATCTATCTATCTTCTTTTTTTTCTCTTTCTCATTCTTTCGTTCTTTCTTTCTTTCTGGTATCATTCACTCCATTTCTTTCTTTCTTCTTTATCTCTTTCCTTCCTCCCTTCTTTGCTTGCTTTCTTTTTTCTCTGCTTTTTCTTTCTCCCATCCTTTCATTCTTTCTTCTTTTCCTTTCTTTGCTTTTTTCTCTTTCTTTCTTTGATTCTTCCTTTATGATGTGTGTGTGTGTGATGTGTGTGTGATGTGTGTGTGTGTGTGTATGTGTGTGTGTGTGTATGTGTGATGTATGTGTGTGGTGTGTGTGATGTGTGTGTGATGTATGTGTGTGTGTGTGTATGTGTGATGTATGTGTGTGATGTGTGTGTGATGTATGTGTGTGTGTGATGTGTGTGTGATGTATGTGTGTGGTGTGTGTATGTGTGATGTGTGTGTGTGTGTGTATGTATGTGTGATGTATGTGTGTGGTGTGTGTATGTGTATGTATGTGTGGTGTGTGTGTGTGTGATGTATGTGTGATGTATGTGTGTGGTGTGTGTATGTGTATGTATGTGTGGTGTGATGTATGTGTGATGTATGTGTGTGGTGTGTGTACGTGTATGTATGTGTGTGGTGTGTGTGTGATGTATGTGTGATGTATGTGTGTGGTGTGTGTACGTGTATGTATGTGTGTGTATGTATGTGTGGTGTGTGTATGTGTGATGTATGTGTGTGGTGTGTGTACGTGTATGTATGTGTGATGTATGTGTGTGGTGTGTGTATGTGTATGTATGTGTGGTGTGTGTATGTGTGATGTATGTGTGTGGTGTGTGTACGTGTATGTATGTGTGATGTATGTGTGTGGTGTGTGTATGTGTATGTATGTGTGGTGTGTGTATGTGTGATGTATGTGTGTGGTGTGTGTACGTGTATGTATGTGTGTGTATGTATGTGTGGTGTGTGTATGTGTGATGTATGTGTGTGGGGTGTGTGTGTGTGTGTTTGTATGTGTGATGTATGTGTGTGTGTGTGTGTGTATGTATGTGTGATGTATGTGTGTGGTGTGTGTACGTGTATGTATGTGTGTGTATGTATGTGTGATGTATGTGTGTGGTGTGTGTATGTGTATGTATGTGTGGTGTGTGTATGTGTGATGTATGTGTGTGGTGTGTGTACGTGTATGTATGTGTGTGTATGTATGTGTGGTGTGTGTATGTGTGATGTATGTGTGTGGTGTGTGTGTGTTTGTATGTGTGATGTATGTGTTTATGTGTGTGTGTGTGATATATGTGTGTGTGTGTGATATATGTGTGTGTGTGTGATGTGTTTGTGTGTGTGTGATGTGTGTATGTGTGTGTGTGAGCAGGGTAAGTGGATGTGTAGCCTAGTGTTTGGTGAAAGTAGGAAGTTATTCTTGTTCATCATCAGGGCTTTGTTTACTTTAAAATGCCAGAAGTTTCTATTTTTATCTGTTTTTGTTCATATCTCTGCGTGTTCCAACTGGAATGTGAGTTCCTGCTCCCGCTGCTGCTTCTGATCAGATCAACTGCTTCAAAATACCTCGCTTTCACCCAGTTACACACACACACACACACACTCCGGTCCACGCCCTATCACAGGTAAAACCTCACGTTCTCCCCGAGTCGCCGCTTCAGTCCGGACTTGCAGCCGTGTCGTCAGGATTCTAGTTTTGACATTTCGGAACCGTCCGTATCCCATGATGCCGATCTGACGCCCCCGTGTCTCCCTGCAGACCTGTCGAAGAACCGTTTCGCAGAGATCCCCCCTGAGGTGTGCAGCTTCGCCCCGCTGGAGTCACTCAACCTCTACCACAACTGCATTAAAGCCGTTCCTGAAGCCATCGTCAACCTGCAGATGCTCACGTACCTCAACCTCAGGTCACTATTATGATTATGATTATTATTACTGCTGTTATTATTATTATTATTATTGTTGTTGTTGTTATTATTATTATTATTATTCATTATTATTTGTAGTATTATTATTATTATTATTATTATTATTATTATTAAGTGTTGCATCGCTCCAGTACCAAATCAAGGCTCTTTCAATTGAGATTTTTTCGTACTTCATCTTCTCTCTCTCTTTTCATTCCTTTCTTACTTTTCTCATTACTTTCTTCCTTCATTTGTTTCTTTTTCCATTCTTTCCTTCTTTGTTTTCTTTCTTCTTTCGTTTCTTTCTCTCTCTCATGTTTTACTCTTTTTTCTTTCACCCTTCTTTACTTTTAACTTCATCTTTTTTTCGTTCCCCGTTTTCTTTTCATTATTTTAATTTTATTCTTTCTTTCTTTCTTCCTTCACCCCTTTCTTTTTCATTTGATCTTTCTTTCATCCTTCTTTCCCTTTCTCTTTTTTCTTTCTCAATTTTTCCTTCCTTTCCTATTTTCTTTTGGTTTTTTTTCCCCTCCATTTCTTTCTTTCTTCCTTTTCTCTTCTTTTCCTCACCTTCCTCCCCCGCTCCCCGTCCATCTGCAGTCGTAACCAGTTGACGGTTCTGCCGCGCTTCCTCTTTAACCTGCCTCTGCGTGTGCTGGTGCTCAGCAACAACAAGCTGGCCTCCGTTCGAGGAGAGCGGCGCAAAGCCAAAGACCTGATGGAGCTGGTCAGTACGCTCGTGTGTGTGTGTGTGTGTGAGAGAGAGTTTACCTACTGTGTAGTTTCAGGTGGTGTTCTGACTGTGTGTGTGTGCAGGACATCAGCTGTAATGAAGTTCAGGTGCTTCCTGCTCAGATGGGGAAACGCTACTTTGGCCGAGAACTCGCATCAGGAGAAGCTTGTCTGGAGTCTTACCAGGCAATTTACCTTACACACACACACACACACACACGTACACATAATACAGACATACACACACACACATTATACACACACACACACACACACACATCATACATACACACGCACACACACACACACATCATACATACACACACACGTCATACGCACACACACACACATCATACACACCATACATCATATACACACACACACACACACCATACACACACACACACACAGCATATACACATACACACCATACACACACACACCAAACACACACACATCATGCTCACATCATACACACTCATATACACACCATACATAACTTCCCCACATCTTCTCTTCTCTCTTTCTTTCTTCCTGCCGTCTCTTACTCCTGCTTCTCTCTTTCTTGCTCTTTATCTCTCTCTTTCGTTCTCTGTACGTCCCCCTCTCTCTCTCTCTCTCTCTCTCTGTCTCTGCTACAGAGCTGTCAGATCTGCGGTTGATCAGGTTGGATTTCTCCTGTAATAAGATCACTGAGATCCCCTGCTCCTACCGCAAACTCACCCAGCTGCAGCACATCGCCCTCGACAACAACCCCCTGCAGTCGCCGCCTGCGCAGGTACGTGCGTGTGCGTGTGTGTGTTTGAATATTTACTTGTTGCAATATGAACATCATCACCGGTTGAAACTTGCATCAGTGGGTTTCTCCTCGAGTGTGGACCGTGTGACTCTGCTGCGCTCTAGTGGTCGTGTGGAAAACTGCAACTTCAATTCCAGCCACATAGAAAAACGCAGACGCTCAGATCAAATCCAAACCCAAGAAACCAAACACAGTCACTAAAAATAAAGACTTTTAATCTTTAATTACATTTTTTTAACAGTACATTTATTATTTTATAAAAGGCCAAATAAATAGATGTAGTAAAAGACCAGAATATGATGTTGTTTCTACTTGAATACAAATATCGAGACGTATTTGGTATTTTATTAAATTTCTAGACTTTTCTGGTCTTTTATTAAAACATGAATTTTATTAACGCTCTTTAATCCTCCGTGTTTCAGATCTGTTTAAAGGGGAAGATCCACATCTTTAAGTATCTGCAGCTACAGGCGTGTCGCGTGGACAAGAAACCCGACTCACTGGAGCTGCCGGCCGCTGGGGAGCCGCTGCTGTTACCACCTCAGCTCACCGACAGGTACACACTCCTCCATCGCCATCCCTCCATCATCCCTCCATTCTCAGAAGGTTGTTTTATTAGCAAGCTTTCTTTGTATTATTAGGTGTTTTAATGTGTGTATGTGTCTGTAGCATGGAGGATTTTTACCCGAGTAAAAACCACGGACCTGACTCGGTATTCGCAGCGACAACGGAGACAAAAGACTCTCCACTACAATTATAATACACACACAAGCTACACACACACACACACACACTCCCCCACCTCTTCCTCCCCTCTTTTCCTCCCTCTCTCTCTTTTGTCTCATTCCCCACTTCCTCCATCCCTGTCTCTCTTTCTCTTCTTGTCCCTACATCTCTCTCTCTCTCTCTCTCTCCCCAGCCGTCTGATGATGACACGGTCAGTTTACACTCCCAGCTCTCGGAAACGGCTCGGGCTGACGCTCACTCATTGCTCTGCAAACTGGACTGCAATAAAGTGTACAGGTGTGTGGTAAAATAATGACACAGATATATGTGACTCTGCGGCAAAACCAGAGTAAACTTGTAAGCTAGCGGAGGTTTCAGCAGCGTTTATGTTGCGTGGGGTAAGAGGTATTTTAAGATTTTTTGTTTTTGGTGTTTTGAAACAGTGGAAGGTCTATACTGTACTGTTGTGAATAAATTTGGCTGGCTTATCCATCCTAAAAAGCGTGACTTTCACCGGGTGAGGAATTTCAATCCCATGGGGAATATTAAGTTTCTGCCATTTGACATCCTACTTCAATATTTACAGTAAATCCACTGGTTAACTAAGCGTGAAGATATTTCTCCGAATCCATCTTAGTCTCGAGTTCAGTTAACCTAGCGCGGAAGCAGGCTATCCGTGTGGCTGTGAATGCAGCGTGAAGCTACCGTAAATGCAAGCGTAACCGCGACCGCGCATAGCGTCTGTGAGTGCTACGGCGATAGTCAACTTCAAAACGAATTTCTCCGTTTCTCACTTGGCGTGACAGGAAAACCCGACTCCTTTGAATGTTGATATCTCAGTCATATGTAAATCCGATTCATTCCATATAGGTATCGTTTTGAAGCTTGATTTGTATGCCCTTTCATGAAAAGCGTAATAATTCTGACAATTAAAATACTTTGAAACTAAGTTTTTTGCATTGGGGGTCACATGTATTTTTCTCTCGTACAAGAAATTACCAAAGATTTTTTACATATTTCCTGTAATATTTAGTTTTATATGTAGTTTTAGTTTTATATTTAGTTTCTTTAATATTTTTAATTATAATACAATTACACTTTAAAAAGTCAAAAAGGAATAATTACGGATCGTTCCCAAGTTTTGTCACAGGAGAGAGGGAGCCAAGGTGTCAAATAAAACCCCAGACACACAATAATTACTACAATTATTTTACACTTTATTAAACTGAAGATGGTGAAAATCACTAACATTCAGTTACAGATCCAGTTAAAAAAAATCTCTTCTTCTTATTCTTCTTCCTCTTTCGGCTTTTCCTACAGGGGTCCTTTCTGTGAATCATCTCTGTCTCCATTTAGTCCTATCCTCTGCATCCTCCTACCCTCCACCCTTCTTCATGTCCTCTTTCCACCTAGGATTAAAAAATCCTTTAACGGATCAGACTCCAATGTATTAACACTTTCATCACCCTATAATACTTTTAATGAATTATTTTAAACTAAATAATTTATTATAAAATATTTATAAATCATTCATATCATTTATAAATCATTTAAATTATTAAAATAATTAAAATAAAACATTTATAATAATAAATTGATCATTATGTAATAATAATAATTGATTAGCCATAAATAATATGCTGTCTTTATCTAATATGATTAAAATAGATATTGTAATCTGTTTATGTAAACAATAATATTTATAATAATGAATAATAAGCTGTATTTAATAATAATGTTTTATTATATATAATATAAAAAATAATATATTAATGCAAATAAAATATAATATAAAATTAATGTTTATATCAGTAAACAATAATATTTATATTTAATAAAATAATTCTTACTATCTAATAAAATAATATTACTATATATAATTTTATACTAAAATAAAAATAATAATTTAATATTTTAATTTTACTAAAATAATAATAATTTAATATTGTTCTATATTGCTTAGGATTTCTATAATACATTATTATTTTTTGTTCATTATAAATGATTCTGTAAAAGCGCTCAGAATTCTGCGCTGTCTAAACTCGTCAGATGGATTTGTAAACAGTATTTTGGCTGTCAGATTTGTTTTAATATTACAGATGGATTAGTGATAATTCCAAACACGTGTAAACACCGAATATTTGGTGTACAAAGCGTGGGCGATATACTTCCATTAGTAGCGAATTTATCTTTCATCAGGTTCAATGACCTTAGGAACAATAGCGCGGTGTTGATGCTGTAATGTGAATTATCCTGCGAGAAAAAAGATGCATAAAATGTAAACAGCCAGAGGCGGCTCTGTTCCTTCCCATCTTTGTAGGATGAGTTAGATTAGATGTAGCCCGTAAATATTTTGGTTGAGTTGCTGAAGCAGAACCGTGTGTGTGTGTTTGTGTGTGTGTTTCATGTGTGTGTGTGTGTTTGTGTGTGTGTGTGAGCAGATCAGGACGTATGACTTTGTCGGCCCAAACCCAGATGAAGGAACTGAGAGACCTACAGCAGAACACAACTTATGTAGCGTGTATAGTGCTTACACACACACACATATATGCATAAGCCACAAACATACATACACACATGCATATACACACCATCACACAAGTACACACAACCATATCGTGCCTCACAGCGTACACACACACCTTCACCCCATATACCTGTACACACACCTTAACCCATGCATGTGCCCGCGTACACACACACACACACATACGCACACCTTCACCCACATACATGCAGACACACACACCTTAACCCATGTATATACGTACCTCACACACTCACATACACCTTCACCCATATACGTGCAGACACACACACCTTAACCCATGTATATGCCCACCTACACACACACACGCACACCTTCACCCATATACGTGCAGACACACACACCTTAACCCATGTATATGCCCTACACACACACACACACATACACACATCGCACACCTTCACCCATATCGTTACCAGACACACACACACTCAACCCATGTATATACTTACGTACTACACACACACACACACACACATCGCACACCTTCACTCATATACGTGCAGACACACACACCTTAACCCATGTATATGCCCACGTACACACACACACACACACACATACGCACACCTTCACCCATATACGTGCAGACACACACACCTTAACCCATGTATATGCCCACGTACACACACACACACACACACATACGCACACCTTCACCCACATACGTGCAGACACACACACCTTAACCTATATATTTTTGTGCCCACATACACACACACACACGCACACCTTTACCCATATACGTGCCCGTGTACACACACACACACACACACTCACTCACTCTGTACCCATATGCCTTTTCACACACACACACACGTGCACATACAGGTAGCACGTGGTGCCCCTCCTGGTCGACCAGTTCTTTGGCTCACACACACACCACCACCCCATAATCCTGAACATTTTGTATGTATAATCTCACTCTCTATCTGTCTATCTGTCTATCTATCTGTCTGTCTGTCTGTCTGTCTGTCTCTTTTATTCTCTGTAGGAACTGGAAAGGGTTCTTAAAACACACCAAAGTAAAGACAAGGAGAACTGGAAGGAGGAATCTGGGTAAGACACCATCTATAATACACACACACACACACACACAGCATAACACACACACACACACACAAAAGAAAAAAGTGGGAGAGAGAAAAAAGCAGAATAGATGAAGAGAGGAGACAGAGATGAGAATGGGGGATATAAAGGGATGTGGGAAAGAGAGAAGTAAAATGGGAAAGAAAGAGATGGAGATAGGTAAAAAGAGGGGATAGAAATGGAGAAAAGAAAAAAGAGAGAACAAGAGAGAGAAACAGACTGAGAATTGCAAAAGAGAAAAATGGGAAATGAAATGTTTGAGGAGAAAGAGAGTGAGAGAATAGGGAGAAATAAATAGAGAGAAAAGAGGAAACCAAAACAGAGAGAAAAAGACAGGACAAGATAGACAGGAGGCGAGACAGACACAGTGAGAGATGAGAAGAGCAAAGGATAACTGGAGAAACAGACAGAGAGAGAGAGAGAGAGAGAGAGAGGGAGAGAGAGAAAGAGAGACAGATACAGAGACAAAGAGAGAGATGGAATGAAGAGAGCAGGCCAAAGAGAAGAGATAGATAAAAAGAGGCAGGACGAGAGACAAGCACTGAGAAATGGAATAGAGAAAATGGGGAAAAAGAGGAAGAGAAGGATAGAGAATAGAGAGTGAGAGAAATGAGAGAAACACAGACAGCCGATGGATAGAATGAAAGAGAGAGGAGAGCGGGGAAAGAAAAATAAAAAGAAAAGATTGAACAAAGTAGAGAAAGAATACAGGCGTGAGAGACTGAAAGAGAGATAAATAGAAAAAGGAGTTTAGTGTGAGTGAATATGTCTTCGTGATGTGTGTGTGCGAACATGTGTGCAGATTGAGGGTGTGTGTTGTCCTTGTGTATATACAGTGTGTGTGGGTGTGTCTGTGTGTGTGTGTGTGGGAAAGAAGGAGAGAAAGCAAAAAAAGAAAGTAAAAGTGAGTATGAATGAATGAGCCTTTAGCCCAATTTGTTTATACACACTTGTGTCAGTGGAGGGAGTGTGAGTTGAGTATCAAGGTGTGTATGTGTGTGTGTGTGTGTGTTCATTAGGCAGTGTGAAAGTGATCTGAGACAGAAGTGCACATTCAGGTCAGATCAGGTTGAATGACTCAAAGCTTCTCAAGAAGTTAAAGGCTCTTAGCTGGAAAACTCTTTTACGCCCAAACAAGGTTTTTCCCCATATGCACACACACACACACACACACACACCACGTTGTGTGACATTTTCCTGAGAAATGTAATAGCGCCTCTGGGTTCCCATTTATATAGAAGTGCGTCTACAACAGCGTTTCCCAATCCCAGTCCTCGGGGAACTCGAGTTTCCCGACCCACAGCACAGCTGATGCTACTGATTAGCTAATTAGCAACTTAGGATCGGCGTGCGACGGCATCTGAGAAATACCCGAATCTGTGCAGGCGGTCATTCGAGGACCGGGATTGGGAAACACTCGTCTACAACATACACAAAAATGCTGGCTTGCTAAGTAATGTTAATTTCTGCTGAATAATCCTAGCTTGGCTCTCTCTCTCTGTCAGAAAATACACAAACCTCTGACGCTAAATAATGCTAATTCTGCTAGCTAATGCTAGTCTTCCATAGAGAGCTCATGGAAATCTCCCTCTCTCTGACACACATCTGTCACTGCTTGTGTGGAAGCCATCTAGAGCGTATACAAACCTCCGACGCTAGGTTGCTCACTAGGGTTGCAAGTCACCACAATGCTAATTTCCGTTAGTTAATGCTATCTTACCCCTAGAGTGCTTATTGGAATCGCTCTCTCCTTCTCTTTCTCTCTGTCATCTGATGCTAGGTCACTAACTAGTGCTAATTTCCGCTCACTCTCTGTCCCGCAATTTCCCGCAATTTGTGTAGAAGTATCATACAGCATACGCAAACCTCTGATGCCAGGTGGCTAACTAATGCTAATTCCGCTAGTTAATCCCGATCCTCACTCTCTTTCTCTGCGTTACACGTCTCCTATGACTAGTGTATGAAGTCATCTTGAACATACACAAACCCTCCCGGCTAGGTTGCCAACTAGGACTGCTTCAAGAAAATGCTAGCTTTCTCTTAGCACACCTGTTGAACTCTCTCTCTCCCTCTCTTTTTCTCCGTCATCTGATGCTAGGTCACTAACTAATGCTAATTTCCGCTGACTAATCCTAACTTAGCTATAGAAGGTGTGGAAATTTCTCTCTCTCTCTGTTTCTCTGTCAGAAAATTCTCACTGTTTGTGTAGAAGTATCATACAGGATACACAAACCTCTGACACTATGTTGCTAACTAAGGCTAACACTGCTAGCTAATGCTAATCTTCCATAGATAGCGAATCAAAATCTCTCTCTCTCTCTCTCTCTCTCTCTCTCTTCTTTCTCTCTCTTTCTCCTCGCTATTGTCTCCCTCTCTGTCTTCTGATGCTGGAGTCACTAACTAACTGAAGCTAATCTAGCTTAGCTAGAAATTCTTTAGAAATCTCTTTCTCTCTTCCTTCCTCTCTCTTTCTCTCCCATTCTCTCTCTGTTCACTCTCCTCTCTTCAACCATCTCTCTTTCTACCTTTCTCTCACTCTTTCTTTCTTCTGCGCCCTGTCTCTCTCTTTTTCTCAATCTCTCCCCACGTTGTCTCTTTTTCTCTCTCTTTCACTTATTCTCTCTCTCTCTTTTTCCTGTCTCTTCCTCTCTTTCTTTTCTTTATCTCTCTTTTTCCCTCTATTCCTCCCACTCTCTCTCTCTCTCTCTCTCTCTCTCTCTCTCTCTGTCTTGCTGGTTAAAGGGAAGTTTGGGGATTATGTCGATTTTGGCCGTTTGTATTCCTTCCAACAGAGAGATGGAGAAAAAACCTTGGCGTCCTGGTTTGCGGGACACAATCGTATTCCAGCTAATTCTCACGGAGGAGGTTGGGTGTGAGTTTTTTAGAAATTCATGAAGTTTCCTCAACATTTTACCGCTCCTTCGTTATCCCATGTCTTACGCTTCGTCTGGTGGAATTTTGGTTGTCCGGCTTCCGGGACAAGTGTTCCAGAGAAGGTGGAAGGATTCGGATAAGGATGCAACTGCCAAAAGATAAAACGTTTTGATTTTCTGAACAGATGACTAACGTTAGTCGTGGAAATTGCGTGTGCCTTATTCGAAATAAAGTTATTATTTCATTATTTTCTTTTTGCTTAAAGAAGTTACAGAAGTTGCACACTTTTTATTCGACGAGTGTGCGTGTAAAATCGAATAAAACACATCAAACATCTAATTGTTGATCTCTATCTCTGTTCCGTTCTCTCTCTCTTTTGCTCTTCCTCTCACTCTCTCCCTTTGACCTCCCTCACTCTCTCCATCATCTTTCTCTCTCTCTCTATATCTCTCTCTTTGTCTCCTTCTTTTGCTCTTTCGCTCGCTCTCTCCCTTCTTCTCCTCCCTCTCTCTCTTTCTTTTGGATTTTTGTGTGGATTTCTTTCCGTCCTTCTGTAAATCCATCGATCCACCCATAAACTCTCAATACTCTATTTTCTTTCACGTTCTCTCTCTCTCTCAGTTCAGAAGGAGCAGCTGAGTGGAGGAGGATGAGGATGACTTCAAGAAGAAGTGTTGGACTTGAGGAAAGATAAGCAGCTCTTCTCCAGCAGAACAACAGAACAGGTCAGACACACACACACAACACAGAATGTGTATTGTGGGAACTGTATACACTACATATTCATGTCTACTACAAATACATTCAGTCATACTACATCTATTTCCCCCTCTATCTATCTATCTATCTATCTATCTATCTATCTATCTATCTATCTATCTATCTATCTATCTATCTATCTATCTATCTATCTATCTATCTATCAGTCTCATTCTCTCCCTCTCTCTCTCTTTCTCTCCCAAATTGACATTTTGCCTCCTCACCTTTTACTAACCAATGTTCATCCTTTTCCTCCCTCTTTTCTTACCTCTCTTCTTTCTTCTGCTGCATCTTCCTTTTTCCCTCTCTGGCTCCATGCTGGGACATGATTGGTGCTCCTTATGACATGTGACCGTCAGGAGGCGGTCCCTAATTTGTAGTGCAGAAAGCCTCATTCACCGTAGGAGGGCAGCAGGGAGAGCACACAGGTAGTGTGAGTGTGTGTGTGTGTATTTGTCCCTAATATTATTTGTTCTAAACCCTTTTTGACCAATTTGCATTTAAATAGTAAAATCTATCTATCTATCTATCTATCTATCTATCTATCTATCTATCTATCTATCTATCTATCTATCTATCCATCCATTCGAAATAATCTCTCACATTTTGATAAATTATTGTATTATTATTGTGTTATTATTAGTACTTTGTTTATTTATAATAAAAATGCCGTCTTGATGTTATTTCCCCAGCCCCGTTTGCATGCATGCCTTATTCTACAGTATCAGGGTGTGTCTGTGTGTGTGTATGTGCGTGGGTGTGGGTGTGTACACTGGAGATTGATCTTATTTAAACGCACATAAAGTCAACTTGCCGTTCTTATCGTCCGGTTCTGGTTTGTGGTTCTGTCAGTGGAATGGAAAGTGGTTTAAAGGTGTTAAAGGTTGGGTGAAATCAGGATGTTTCTATTTGACTTCAAAGCCTGAAATATACATAATTAAAAGAGGAATTTCCCGGGATTTATTAAGCGTGGTCCCAGAGTCATTATTTAGTTTGTGATTGTTGAAGCTGCCTTTGTTGGCAGCGTGGCACACTCCTCTGGAGCTTACAGCACTCAGCCTGAAGAAGCTTGTTCTTTATTAATGATTAATAAAATGAAAGCAGAGTCAGTAGAAACACAACGTCGTCCAGAAACTTGCCAAGTAGTAAATAAAATCCCGGTGACATCTTTTCACTCGTCATAACCCGTGAATGTTGTAACGATTTTAAAGTTTAAGTTAAATATATGACAGAAATTCACTTTTATTTCAGTTTTATAAATACAAAAAAAGCTTGAATCATCTTTAATGGAGTTATTTGCATTTTAATCATTTTAATTATAAATATGTATATAATCGGGGTCCGATATTAGGCATTTTAGACATAAAGGTCCCCCGTTATAATAATTATTTAACAAATAATTAAAGCGAAGAACATAACCACTCTTATTTTATTAACCTTTAATCTCTTAGTTATTTTTGAAGGTAAATGTGAGGCATTTTTTTCACATACGTTTCCTGCTTCTTTCAAACGTAGAATATTACATTATATAATGTTCAAGATTCAAGATTCTTTATTTGTCACATGCAAATTATACATGTACAACATGCAGTGAAATGTATCCTGATCCGCTCTTTTGACTGTGCAGTTATAGCAAAGAATTAAAAAAATATATAATAATAATAATAAAAAAAGATACATTATACAAACTTAAACTTAAACTGAAAATAAGGAGATAGGGGAATAGAATAAAGATCAATAAACTATTTATATATTACAATAAAAGTTAACACAATTGCAAAAATCTGCAGACAGATATACGTGCACAGTGAGACTGTTTTTTAAAGTGCGAGTGCAGCTACACAGCAGTGGACAGTGAAATGCTGCTTTCACAGTAGCATTTGTGAACAGACAAGAAAGCATGTAATATTTTGGACAGTGAAATACAATAGAGTATAAATGATCATAACAATATGGAGTTAAGAGGCAGTATGGAATGACAAATTAGACATTTAGAAAAAAAGTCCTTGTTTAAAAGACAGATGGCCTGAGGATAGAAACTCCTCCTGATCTCTCCGTTTTAGCCATGAACCTTCTGCGGAACCTTCTGCTGATTTCAGAAGATGAAAAGTCCATTTCCAAGGTAGGCGGAGTCTTTAACAATCCTGAATTTGCCTGGTCCTACATCTCTTAATTATGCATGTCCTGCAGGGAAGGAGGGGCTGTGATGCAGCAGCGCTCTGCTGCGGATCACTCTCTGGAGAGCTTTCTGGTCCTAGACACAGCAGTTCCATTACCAGGACAAGGCGTTCTGTGTGGCGATGCTCTCCCACAGCGGCAGAATCATACTCATCGATCCATGTTTATCTTGAAGAGAGTTTTCCCCGTTGTTCCTATGTTCTTTGACCAATTTTCCGTATCTATTCGTGAACCCTGCTCGGATTTGAGTCGATGACCAACGTCTCAAGTCATGAACCTCCAGATCCACAACTGTGTGGCATAAGTCTTTTATGTTTGTGTTATCGGCATAAAATCATACCTTGTAATGCTGGCTTTGAATAAACCATATCTACAGATCCAGTCTTGCTGTGTCTCGCTCAGACATAACACAAGCAGGGCATTATTTTATCCTGATTCAAACAGCGTCTTGATAACCCTTATCCTGTCTGGCTGAGCGGATCGAGATTTTATTGATGACACATGTCTCGATGACACGTTTTGGACGTGTTTTGACTCACTCTTTATCCATCAACTGATTGTCTTGTAAACATACCGTCACTCTCTGTTATTAACCATCCTTTTTGTTTTCGACGGTGTGTCATTTTCCATGCAGCTTTAAATTTTGTAATCATTGTGGGCAATTCATGGAAAATTTATCAGAACTAACGCTCATAACTTTCTAATTTGACTCAAATCGAGGCTTTGTCTGGTCAGCTTTATTCTTCATTAATCGTAATCGAAGAAAAATATTGATTTAATGTTGATTTATCGCCCAGCCCTTTGCCAGAGTGATATCAGATATCAGTATTAGTTTATCCCTAAAAACTTGTCTTAAGAAACGATGAGCGATTTCATGTTTCTTTCCCTCCATTCTCAGTACAAGGTTTTAGGGATATACTAATACTGATATCTAATCCTAACATGAAGACGCGATAAATCAGATCAACACAATGCAGGCCAAATCAATATTTTTCCTTGATCCCCGATTAATAGTGAAATAACATTTTGAGTTTATTAAATCGTGTGAGTTAAAATGAAATTATGAATGTCAGACACAGTACTTTTGATGAATGCCTGGCCTGGTCTGACAATAACTTGACCGAAAATGTGGCTGCTAAAATATAAACTTTCCGCTGATATTTATCTAGGTGAGTCTGGTATGTACTTGTACATGTTTTTACGTAACAGATGCCTCTCCGCATTGTTTTTCGGATACAAGGGTGGCGGCTCGCACGAGACATGGCGTGACAACGCAGACGTGAGTGACTGAAGGGCTGCAAATAGGCGATGTGTGTGGGAGAAATCCTCTGGACTGTGCTGAGCAGCAAATTCCGTTTTAAAAGAAGTTCGATGGAACTACCAGTAAAGTTGTTTACACAAACATGACTTTTCACCGACACTCAACGCTGAGCAGCAAGCGTTACTCTGGAACTGTTCTTTATATTCACATTTGGTTGTGGGGCACTGTGTGCTGGGGTGTATTCTGGTGACCAGCAATTACTCACTTAAAATCATAATTAAGCATTAGCAATATAATAATAATATGTAATAATAATAATAATAATAATAATGCACTCTCAAATCTAACAGGATGGATGTGAATACTCGACTACGTGTGTTATTATTATTAATGTGTGGTAAGCGTGACTACTGATTGTATAAAGTGTGTGTGTGTGCGTCTGAAGGAAATTTTTTGTGACTCAACAGGTTTCTCAGTCATTCCGGAGGCAGCAGTAAACAGGGTCTCCTTCTTTTAAGCTGTCTTGGAGGTACACACACACATACTACCTCCATTTCATTTTAACATTGTTTCACAGAAACATACAAAACCTAATGTTCTAAGCACACTCTCTCTTAAACTGATAACAGAGACACTACGGCTGTATCGGCGTCCGCGGTGAAAGTACTGTAAGTGATCCGTCCCCCAATTTCGAGAGCGTTTCACTGAAACATGGGCGTGAGCAGAGGGTGATCATACACACTATCACACAAACACACTCACTCCAGTGCTTTGACGGATGTGTGGGTGCAGTGGATAGATGCCTTTTGTTTACTAAAGGCAGATATTGGGAAAGTGAAAAGCGTTTATCAACAGATTGCAGATTTCTCTGCAGAAGGTTCTCGAACCCATACACTCTCTCCCACCACACACACTCATACACACTCCCATACACACACACACACATACACACACACACACAAACAGGAATTAGCTCACAAAAGTTTTAAACTCTAAAGATGAACTGCTGCTGATGTATGTCAATTTTTTTCTGAAGTGCATCATTGGATGAGGCTTAGCACCAATTGACAGTGTCACGGACAGGTAAAACACACACACACACACACTTCGCCATACAAGTACTAGTATGTAAGAACACACCTAAATGTACTGTGCATACATCTGCACACACACACTTACAAATATGCATCCAGATGGCTGACATGCTCCTGAACATGTACAGACCCACCTACAAGTGCATGTGTTTGAGTGCTAGGCATTTGGCGCCCACAAACACGGGCACTCAGATCCTGAACACAGTCACTTTCCAGACGCAAGTACAGAACTCAGACCCTGGCTAAGCACAAGCATTCAGACTCACCTACACAATCACTCCAGAAGCTCACAAACACAAGCACTCAGACACACTGACACAAAGTCAGATCCTGGCGCCCACACAATCACTCAGAGCCACAACCTGATCACTCAGGGCACAAACACAATCACTCCAGATCCTCAGACACAATCCTCAGAGCCACAGGCACTTGATCCTCAGAGCCACAAACACAATCCTCCAGATCCTCCAGAACCCACAATCACTCAGAGCCACAGACACAGTCCTCAGAGCCACAACCACAATCCTCAGATCCCCAGACACAATCACTCAGAGCCACAGACACAGTCACTCAGACCCACAGACACAATCACTCAGATCCTCAGACACTATCACTCAGAGCCACAAACACAATCACTCAGAGCCACAAACACAATCACTCAGATCTGAACACAATCACTCCAGACCCACAAGTACAGGGCTTTCAGATCCTCAGACACAATCACCAGAGCCACAGACACTAGCACTCAGATCCACAAGTACAAGAACTCAGACTGTTAAACACAAGCATTCAGACTCACCTACACAATCACTCAAGCTCACAAACACAAGCACTCAGACACGCGGCACAAGAACTCAGATCCTACAAACACAAGCACTCAGACCCCTACAGACACACAGACCCTACGCGTCCTTACACAGACCCACAAATGCAGTCCTCAGATCCCCAGACACAATCACTCAGAGCCACAGACACAGTCACTCAGATCCACAAACACAATCACTCAGATCCTCAGACACTATCACTCAGAGCCACAAACACAATCACTCAGAACCCTGAAACACAATCTCCAGATCTGAACACAATCACTCAGAGCCACAAACACAATCACTCAGAGCCACAAACACAATCACTCCAGATCCCCAGACACAATCACTCTCAGACCCCTAGAAATTTTAAGAACTCAGATCCTCCGAACACAATCACTCAGAGCCACAGACACAATCCACTCCAGACCCTCAAGACACAATCGCTCAGATCATCAGACACAATCACTCAAGGAGCCACAGATACAGTCCTCAGACCCCACAAACACAATCACTCAGATCCTCCAGACACTATCACTCAGAGCCCACAAAACACAATCACTCAGAGCCACAGACACAATCACTCCAGACCCCACAAACACAATCACTCAGATCCCCAGACACAATCACTCAGACCCACCGTTACAAGAACTCAGATCCTCAGACACAATCCTCAGAGCCACAGACACAATCACTCAGAACCCACAAACACAATCACTCAGATCCTCAGACACAATCACTCAGAGCCACAGACACTAGCCTCAGATCTGAACACAATCACTCAGACCACAAATTACAATACTCCAGACTGTTAAACACAACCATTCAGACTCACCTACACAATCACTCAAGCTCCCACAAACACAAACTCAGACACACTGACTTACAGAACTCAGATCACAAACACAAGCACTCAGACTCACAGACACACACACAGACCCTAGCGTCCTTACACAGGCCCACAAACTGATCATGCACACACACAAGCATTCCCACTCCACCCGACACATGCCCACAAGCACTCAGACCCTAACACAGGCACATGAACACACATAGACAAAGACATGCATATACATACACACACACACAATCTGAGGGATAGGCAAAAGAAATAGAGGGTACACAAGCACACCCCAATCACACATCTCTCATCGCTGCCAGAACCCACCCACGCAGTTCCAAGTAACAGCTTCTTCCTGGTTTCTGCACCTGGCCACTGCATCGTTCACCTCCTTTTCCACGGCAGACTTGCTTATACTTCTTTTTGCTTTTTCACTTACTACGGGGAATGCGGCTTTTCATTTTCACCGCCCTGATTATCCTGACATTATCACAATCTTTTTAGCATCATATCACTAATTGGAATCTCCGGGCGTAAATGCAGCTCATTCTGTGTGTCTGTCTGTTTTCCATCTTTTCCCCCCCAAGGATGCCGTCTCACTGATGGCCCGATACAGCTTTCTCAGGGTCTCTTGCAGTCATTGTCATCATCTCTGTATTCAAATCCAAAGCCCTTGTCCCTCTTTTAGAGACGGAAATGTTAACCATGTGCATGCTAACTAATCTACCTCGAAGTGCTACCTCCGCTACCTCAATTTTTAGCGCTGAATCTACAACTCCTCTGTTTATGAACTGCTTTTAACCAATCAGAAATTTGCATTAGCTAGTCAAAAGTCAACTTTAGAGAGTTAATGTCAACAGATGTCTTTTGTGATACTCAGTGCCTTTCAGCTGATGCTAATTCCCCAAAGTATTTCTTGACAAATAGAAATCCCTGTTGAGGTGCTAGCAGAATTTAGTACCAGCTAAAACTAAGCATCATGAATCCACAAATTGGAAATATTGCAGCATACTGGTTTCTGCTAGCCAATGCTAATTTTAGACCGCTTCAGTGACATTACTGCAATTCCTATCGATCCACACTATAAAATTATAAAAGATGGAAGTCGGCGGAAACAGGAATTGTGTTCATTTGGCTTCTTTCCTTCTATTAAGCCAATTTTTTGCTAGCTAATGCTAGTTTCTGAAGGCAAATTTGAAGGCTAAAAACGTTCTTAATAAGTGCAAATCCACTTCTACTTAAAAACTTAATTCTATTTATTTGCTGGCTAATGCTGATTTCTGGTTGACCTTCGATAATAACATAAGATTCCAGATTCCCATTGATCCACTAATTGAAAAGTTTGGATTGAAAATGTAGTTGAAAAGAAGCGAATAATTCTTACCACTAATGCTAAAATTACTTTTTGAATTCTAAATTCCACTAGTGAAAATTCGCAAAATTATTAATTCTAAGAATCTACTACTTCCTGATTTGTAATAGTTTTTAATGCTGTTTTAGAAATTGAAATCTCACACTAGAAATAACAGATGGGAAAATGAATGGAATGTGATGATTCCAAAAGCTCTGTTTTATTCTAACATTAATTTCCGCACTAGTTTTGGATGCTGCTGCGGTCCTCAAAGCGATAAAAGGTTCCAAAAGCATCTCTGACGATTGCCGAATCGTTTTCCGCTCTAGATGACATTCGTCTCGGGTTCTTAAAGTTTCTTAAGCGCTGGGGAGGTTTTATTTTTGGTAGTTTATGTATTTTTTGTCGTTTTCCGCCAGCGTCTTCCTCCTGTTCTTGTGACGGCCTGAAGTCAGAACAGCGACTCAGAGCAGTAGCGGAACTTCCATCCTGAACCAGAAGCAGACCGGCGATAGCAACAAGTACCTGAGGAAAAGACTATCTGAAGGTACACACACATTTTTCCATTCCGCTCTTAAACTTAATCTTAATCTGGGCTAAAACTGATACGGATTTCAACATCACACTGAAAACTGAAGCTCAAAATCCAGTGGGTAAATTCAAAAGGGTTTCGACTTTTTAGAGCATGTCCTACAGCAAAACAGTTTAATATCTCAGGAGGGTTATGTAAAGCGTTATCAGAGGTTGCAGGTTCTTAAAAGGTACCACTGAGGTACTCATGAGCAAGGTACTGTCTCTAAGCAAATCTTATATCATTAAATCATTTTCAAATAAATGATCAAATCCTTTCACGCAGCGAGACCAGATTTGGAATCCCGGAGCCCTGGGCTTCGATACATACATCTCAATGCAGATAAAAGGTCTTGAGTTTGCACTTATCACGGCTGCTTTTCACAAGGGCTTCCTCTCGTCCCCTTAACTTTTGGTTTAGAAAAAAAAAGATCTAGAAAAATCTCCAAAGAATCCAGATCAAGTCTGCGCTTCCACTAAAATGCTTAACAAAGAATAAAACAAAAGTGGGGACTGTTAACACGAGCGGAACTGGAGGAACGTCGGTTAGATTCAGTACCGAAAGCGGGTGAAATATAAGAATTATATGAACACTAGTTAATACATTCCGTATCTTAATCTGACCATTTTTACAACTTCATTTTAACATGATTTGAGGTCTAAAAATTAAATACACATATGAGTTCAAGTATAAAAGTTTACTTAAAAGTGTGCTTTTAAACTTTTCAATGAAGTGTTGCTCCAGGACCCAGTACTGATCATGCTTGAGGGTAATTCTGAACCCAAGAACTCTGGTCCGGGCGCGAGCATCATAAGCACTAGACCAACACCAAAAGAGAGCTGCCGTCTCACAGCCAGAAAGTGTCGCCCGTAGGGTCTTTCTGTGTGGAGTTTGAATCACTGTCCTGTGTTCACATAGGTTTCCTCACAGTCAAAGCCATGCACTGTGGATTGATGGCGACTCTAAACTGGCTCCGTAAGGTGCGAATGTGAGTGTGACTGTATGAGCGTGTGTGCCCTGTGGTGTGTTGATGCCTGCCCAGGGTTGGTCCGCCTTGCATACGTAAGTTCATGGCATAGGCTCGCTTGACTTGAGTTGGTATTAAGCGGTTCAGATAATGAATGAATGAATGAATGAAAGGATTTCAACCGCCAGAAGGATGTCGTCATGGAAATATTACGGTTTCGTCCGTTTACAACAAAAGATGGGAACAAGATATGAAAGACTGAATAAACCTCCAGGTGACAAAAAAATTTCCCACTTCTACAAAAATAAGACAATGATGTCATGACAAAAAACCCTGAGAACACAAAGAACACAGAAGCCTATCCTGTCCAGGTCTGAGTATGTTATGACTCTTTGTTTTTTGTGAGCTGCTTAAAGGGTGACACATCATTCACACACAAAAGAAATCCTGAGAAGTTGATCATAATCTTTACAGTAATTCAGTTACTGTACGAGAAATTTTAGACCTCACTAAGGCCGTGCTGATATCAGGAAATATATCGGATTTGCTGATGGTTTGGATGAGGGTTTGCATTAGTCACCACGGCGCCAGAGAATACTGTGGCGTTATATTTGTGCCTTAATTCTGAGCGTACAGTGGAACTTTCTGGTGTCTGTGCGTGACCTCGAGCTGGAAACACTGCGCCCTAATGTTCAGATCATATGGAGCATGCGAGACACCTGAGTGCGCCTTAAGGCCCCATCACAAGGCGTACAATCTTGGTTAGTGGGCGCGCCTGAGCGACCCTAGTGTTTTGTTGAGCAGAAAAACGGTCGACGTTCAGCCTGCACTCACGTGACGCTACCAACGCTAAGATACAGCGTAAAAATATGTTTGTGTAAAAATATAGGCGAATTGTGGCACCTTTGGCGTTCCATATGAGCGCGTGAGCGTGTGTGTAGGCCAGACATTGCTTGCGAGAGTTGCAATAATTTACAGAAAATCTACTATAAAGTGGTATATATCGTTATCGGGATAATCAGATTTTGATCTAATCACACAACCGTAGATCTCACTTAGAAGATTAAGTACCGATTAAACTCCCAAAGCCCATATTGTCTAAGGCTATTTTTCCTCGTTAATAGTTCAACAGATACTGATAATACATTTATTTTTTATCAAATGTGTCTGAATATAAACGTTATAACGTGAGTGACTAAAGGTTCATGGAAATGTTGTCTCCCTTTTCTAGATAAGTCTGATTGCCTTCGACACAAGCCTTTAAGACAGCATTTAGTTTGATAATGTTGTTTAATCAACAACAAACAAACACCAGGGGCATTTCCTCCATCTTTTCATTGGTATTAGATGACATTTATTCTACCAGTCCTGCTCCTTCACCACACCCGACACTAGCCTCCTTAGAAATGTCATACCAGCATGTGACATGCTTGAATAATCCATTATCTACCATCTGCTCTAACAAGTGTTGATGGAGCATGAGTTACTACTTCGTTTCCATTTTTAGGGTAACTCGACCTGGAAAGCCAGAGCAGTCGGAGGCAGAGCGTCAGAAGAAATTCCAGCCGGTGGGAAGTGTTCTTAAACCATTTTTCTTTTATGAGTTGTACTTTCCGTAACTTTGAGCGGCCGGTCATGGTTTTTCCTTTAATTAATAGAGCGTTTCAAAAAGCGATGAAACAAATACCAACGTCGGAAGATTCCGCTCTTCTTGTTCATCGTTGTGTTGAACTTATATGGCAAGTTGGTCTAAAACTGGTACTGCAGTCAAATTAAAATATATAAGTCATTGTTCCCCTCCCTCCTCCCTAGACTCGAGATTGCCAGATAGGTTGGCAGATCCTCATATTTGGCTCCGCTTTCAGTCGTCTCCATCTTTCAAACGCACCTCTTATGCTGATTTTTCTTAACTGCGCGTTAGTAATTAATAGTGTACATTAGCAACTAAAATAGTGTACATTAGCAAAAATACTGTACATTAGCAACTAACATAGTGTACGTTAGCAACTAACAGTGTACGTAGCAACAAAAATGATGTGCGTTAGCAACCAAAAATAGTATGCGTTAGCAACTAACAGTATGCGTTAGCAACTACAATAGTGTACGTTAGCAACTAACATAGTGTACATTAGCAACAAAAATAGTGTACGTTAGCAACTAAAATAGTGTACGTTAGCAACTAAAATAGTGTACGTTAGCAACTAACAGTGTGCGTTAGCAACTTCTGGCGATATGCGTTAGCAACTAACGCCAGGTGTGCGTTAGCAACAAAATAATTATGCGTTAACGCTAACATAGTGTATGTTAGCAACTAAAATAGTGTACATTAGCAGTTGGCAAGTAACAGTGTGCGTTAGCAACTAACATAGTGTGTGTTAGCAACTCATGTGTTATGCGTTAGCAACTGTAATAGTGTGGGTGTAGCTAACGCAGTGTACGTTAGCAACTAAAATAGTGTACATTAGCACTAACATAGTGTACATTAGCAACTAAAATAGTGTACATTAGCAACTAAAATAGTGTACATTAGCAACAAAAGAAAGTAATTATGCGTTAGCGCTTAAAAATAGTGTCGTTAGCAGCTAAAATAATTATGCGTTCGCGTAACAGGTATGCGTTGGCAAGCTTAACATGGTGTACGCGTTGGCAATTTGTATTAGTGTCGTTAGCAACTAACATAGTGTACGTTAGCAACTAAAATAGTGTACGTCAGCAAATAACATAGCGTACGTTAACAACTAACATGACCAGAACCTATCCCAGGAAATAGGGGCGCAAGGCAGGTTAAGCGACAGGTGTCCTGAATCTGACATATTATTTTTACTGTGTGCCAGCATTCATCGCTTTCTACATATTTTCTCCAAATCGCCTCTCTGCGTAAATATGGGTCTGAAATGCGATCCCGAGGAAAACATCGAGCTAATACCAGAAGAATTGCTCTGGAACAATGACGCCTTTAATTCCCACATCTGCTCGGTGACAGGTGAGGGTTTGCCTGGTGATGCAGATCTTCTCGAATCATCTTTTGCTGCGTTTTCTCGCAATAGACCCCCCACACACACACACACACTGTTTTGCAAGCTCTGCTTTAATGACAGGGGAGCGGTGCCGAGTCGCAGCGGTCACACACTGAAACGTGATTTTAACCCGGCTAACACTTGGATTCCACCACTGTCTCGATGTGACCATAACAGCGCCTTGACAACAAGTTAAGTGGCTGAGGTTAAATACAGAAGTCCTGATTATATATATATATATATACTGTATATTAAGGGTTGACCGATTATTAACTCGCTGCCTCATTTAATGCCCCGCCCATAACGGTCTCTGATTGGCTATATGTCATACGAGTATGTCGACAATCAACGTTGAAGCAAGTCTTGTTGTCACTCACACCACCCTCACACAGACGCCAGTGTGGACGGGGCCTAAAGACACCTTACTAGAGCACCGTAAAAAAGTGCCAATTTACAGCCATTTTACCGCGTAAAAAGCATCAAGTCACTAGAGCAATGTTTTCAACAATTTAAAAAGCAGTGATGAAAAACATAGCGTTTTTAACGAATAAAACAAAACGTGTGTTTGTGTGAAGCTCCAAGAAGAAGGAACAGGAGAGATCTCGGTGTTTGTAAAATTCAAAATAATATCAGTTATCGGCCTCGTTAACGAGCAAAAATCGGTATCGATATCGGCCCTGAAAAACCAATATCAGTCGACCTCTAATATATATGTTGAGGAGCTGGTATGGGTATGATTTCCTGAATACGATTCGATTCACAGGTCCGCGATCGATTCAGTGCCGATTAGATTAAAATCGATGTCGATTTATTTAGGGAATTCGCTGGCGTCAATACTAGTTTTGGCGGTTACATGAAATTGAAGCCAGACTGTGATTTGGCGGGCAGCTTCAGCCATGGCTCTGTTGGTTTCGGTTTATGGGTCTCACGTTTTATAGCTCTCCTTAACATGATCGCGAAGTAGTGCATAGCTGCAGGAAAAAGATAGATCATGATATTATATATATATATATATATTAGGGCTGGGTTTAAAAAACTGATTCACCGATCAATATCGATTCTCGTTCGAAAAATACGATATCGATTCAAATATTCGCGGATCGATCTATGTATATATGTATATTTTACAGAATTTAACAGACACTTTTATCCAGAGTGACCTCCATTTCCCTAATTTCCTCATATACATACAATATATCCCCCTTTTCCCTAAATTAAATCCAGCTCAAATTTGGATTCCGAGCTTCAAAAGGAAGTAACCATGACCTTCTAATACTTTGCAGATCCCTGTGTTGTCTTGTGAAGAACTATCGTTGATGTGTGTGGGTTGGTGTGTGTTGATGTGTGAGATCTCCACCACTTCAACACATCTGTAACATAAAAGGGTTTGGTGAAATTTAGCTCTGACCTTCAGGGCTAACATTGGTTTTGACGTGATGTTGGCTGTCGTGACTTTTAATCTAATTCAGTCAAGTGGGAAACAAAAGAAGGTCTTGAAGGTGGTGAAGGATGACAGGTTTATAAAAAACGCCAGCGTTCCATGAGAATCAGTTCCACTGATTTGATGTAGTTCTGTGGAATTTGGATAAGTTTCAATCAGAAACGATAAAAAAAAAACCAAACTTTATCTGTCCACCTCTTTTTCTTTCTCTTTCTCTCTCTCTCTGTGTCTACTCTTTTAGTACAAGTGCCAAAGCGCCCGGAGAAATTCGGCCGACAACGACTGCGAGGTGAGGTGTTTTGTGTGTGTATGTGTTTATGTGCGTGTCTTCCAAAAATTTTAAATCCAGTAAATGTGAATACGAGTTGAAACTGTCGAGGCCTGTTTACAGAAGATCAACACTCCGTTCACCTGCAGTGTGATTTTTATCAGAGTTTCCTGAGTATTAATTAAAGTGCAGGGCTGGTGCTGCAGGTCCCCAAAAGTCAGTGGAGGTCGTCTTTTGCAACCCTGTAAAACTCAAAATTACAATGCCAGCGTACACGAACTTCAAACAGCTGTTGGATGTGGTCCAAAAAACGAAAAATCCCGCAGTGTTGCACTGTTTTGGAGAAAGAGACGCTGATCCCGCCCCAAAACAATAGAAGCAGCGAGGCAAAGTGTGGGAAAGGTAGAAGAAGGTAAATGCACTGATGTTCTGTCACGGGTCTTAAACAAATACTGAATGTTAGCTACACTACAAAAATGATCAGCTGCAAAATTATTTTATTAATAAGAAAAAATACACATAAAAATAACGTTTGTAAACTAAAAAGTATTGTGTGAGTATGAGAGTGTTTACGTGAGCAGGATATGTTTTTGCGTAAGCGCATGGTGTTTTTGAGTGAGCGTGAGATATTTTTGCGGTGGGCCTATTTTCTCATGCTCGCAAGACATTTTTGAGTTCTCGTGAGAATTGTTTCCTGCGAACATGAGTTGTTTTTGGGATAAGCATGAGATGTTTTTGCATAAGCACTAGGGATTTTTAAGGAAGTTTTGTGCAAGAACGACACGTTTTCTCATTTTCGAGTGAGCACGAGACGTTTTTCCATTGGATATGATATATATCTATCTATTTTATAGATAGCGCAATATGTTTTCGCGTGAGGACAAGATGTTGTTCTCGTGAGATCGTTTTGTGCATGCCGCGCATGAGGTGTTTTTTTTTTTGTGAGTGCAAGACGTTTTCGCGTAAACACAAGTTGCTTTCGAGTGAGCATGGGATGTTTTTGCGGTGGGCATTTGATGTTGTCAAAGATAGCGCGAGACGTTTTTGCATGAGCATGAGAAGTTTTCTCGTGTTGGCAATGCGCTTTTTGTGTTTTGCCGAGAACATTTTGTGCTTGCATGCCATGTTTTTGCGTTAGCATAAGGTGTTTTCTAGTGAGCGTGAGATTTTTCTGCGGTGGGCATAAGAGATTTTCTCGTGCTCGCGAGACGTTTTTGTGTTCTCGTGAGATCGTTTCGTGAAAGCAGGAAGTGTTGTTTGCGTGAGCATGAGACGTTTTCACAGTGAACACGAGATGCTTTTTTAATTGGGCACGAGATGCTTTTGAAAAGCACAGAATGTTTTGATTGTCCACAAGATGTTTTCACACAAGATTGCGTGAGAACTAGACTAGACGTGGGTGTTTCTGAGGGCGTGTGAGATGTTTTGCTTAAGCGCGATGCTTGCATGAACGTGAGATGTTTTCGCATATGTTTTTTGTGTGCGATCACAAACTCTGTCTTTATAGCAAACTTTATCGCTGTCCAAAGACAATAAAGCAAAATAATTTCAGGCTCCTACACAAAACTCACACTGGTCCCTTTTGGCACATTTTTATTACTTTTACAACTTGATCAGCATTTGCAGCAGAAAGGAGTTCTTTGGGGGAGGCAAAATTAAGAAGTATAATTTCATTACTTGCAAGCTATAAACTAGTACAATGCAGATGCATAAAACTTGCCCTGACAGTGAGGAGGTTTAACAGTTCGGGCAGGTTTACAGCTCCGAGCTGCTGCCTTTTCATCCTTTGAAGCTTCAAGTCGTAGCCAAAATTTTAATTACTAAACGTCCCGCATCGTCTTTGTGTAACTGGAGTCGTTTCAACTCTCTGACCTCTCAGCACCTGCACAGAAATTGATACGAGTGTGAGATGAACGTTTAAATTCTGAAATTTCACACTTGTGGTCTGTGGAAAAAGAGTATAACCATTACAATCAGGCATGCACGATAATATCGGAATCGCATCGGAATCGGCATCAGGCCGTTGCTTAGATTTGCCCGATGTTTTCAAAGTCCAAGGTGGGATTTTATACGTCCCGTGACTTCTGTCTTGAAATGTATGGCGTTGTTTTGGGCCAAAATTTGGAGCACGCTGTGGAACATTCACGAGCGATATCTCTTGTCTTTGTTATTACGATTTTAACTGCCTAAATTAGCGAATGTGAGCTCGCACGTGGGCTGCGTCCCGAACCGCGTACTGCCGCACTTAATAGTATGGTAGGTAAGGCGCTCTTATCATGCGTTACTGTAGAGCTGGGCGATATGGCCTAAAAATAAAAGCTCCGATTTTTTCACAATAAATCCGATTTTCGATTTGAATCGATTTTCTCCTCCCCTACTCAAAATCAAACTACAGATGGCAAATAAATGGTTCAAAACCACATGTCAGTTGTGGCAGAATAACACGACACCTCCTCCTCCAGCTCTCTACCGATTCTTTGACGTGTTTCATTATACAGTTGTGACAAGTCAAATTCAGAAAAATATTTGCGGCTTGGAAGCACGTACTTCGGGTCAAAAACTTTTGGCATGTTAATGAATCCCGGCTTTTCCACAGTATGTATGGGCACCATGTCTTTTGCAATATACGTAGGGCCCTATTAAATCCGTTTTGTTTTTTCCTAAATTCCGTTTTATTTTTTTCCTGAATTCCGTTTTTCCGTATTTATTCTTCTGAATTCCGTGTTTTATATTATAATCATATTTATTCACCTAAAAAGTGTCTAATTATGGAGTGGAGGGGGGGTCACATTTAACCGCGCACTCGATTCTTAAATTTGTTTCTCGAGTGTCACATTTGCGCGCGCGACTGTGAAATTTACGCCCGCGAATTTTTTGCGGCAAGCCATTTTGCGCGCTCTAGTTTTGGCACTGATGTGACGCCATACTTTTCCCCTGTCGTTGCCATGTTGTTTGTGAATCTGCTATAGGGTTTGGGTGCGCCGCGCTACTTTACCCGTGTAGAACGATGCGTCGCATTAGTTCCGCTTTTGGCGCCCGCGTGTAAAATAAGTAATAAAATCGATTTTCATAAAAACACATCGTCCTGAACTGTAAATTCGAATTAATCGATAAAATCGATATATCGCCCACCTCTACGTTACTGTGTGGTAGTATACATTACAGTAAATAGCCGGGGTGGCAGCTTAATGGCTTTCTACGCACTAAGTAGTGCACATGGAGTGTCACACGCGCCCTATTCGACTTGCTACGTCACGGGAAGTGACTTTCTATTAAAATGTTGTGCATTACGCTGGAACTTCTACCCCCTCGCTCCACTCTGCTTTCACGCCCGCCTACTTAGCGCTGCGTTAGAAATGTTGACTTCTGAGCATGCAGTGGAACTTTGGGGAGCAAAATATCTTGTCTTTACATGCTCGACTCTGCCTTCCTGGTTTATCGGTATTGGCAGATATAGGAGTGGAGATATCGACTAATAATTCCCTTATCGTGCATCACTAATTACAATATCAACTATACTTCAGAAAAAAGAGAAAAACTGCGATTAAATGAGATATTTCCTGAGTGTACGGCTGCAGTCACCACATCGCCCTCCAATGGATGTCGAATGAACTTCAGTAAACCGTATTTTCGCGTTTTAGAACGATAAGTCCTACTTCCGCAGTTCTTTTGGTGAGCGTTATGCAGGAATCTTGTAACACATTACAATTCAGAGACTGTAAAATTGTAATGTAACTAATTACTTTGAAGTCACAGTAACTCGTCATCTGTAATGTTACATTTTGGAGCAACTTGCTCAACGCTGATAGCAACATAAGAAACGGCAATGACATTCTGAACACATTTTAGCGAAACGAATTGAGATTAACCTGCTCCACCAAAGAAAAACCTTGAAAGCGAAGGTGTAAATGTTTGCGCAAAATGGTGCATATGACATTTTGACAATTATGTAACATTTTAACTCATTTGACTTTCACAGGAAGGCATGCGCTCTGCCGACTTCACCACAACTCTGACCGTCTTTGGCCTCAAGCCCCGATCAGGTATGTGCTGATGGATTATTTACATTATTCCGCCTTGTCACGAAGCTCATCTCTACGCTCGTCTGTCTCGCAGTGAAGTGTCTCAAGCGCCGAGGTATCTCCAGGTTCATCTCGTCTTTTGCCTTTAGCCGGTTGTGGGGGAGAGGGGGATGTTTGCCTTACATGTGAGAGGGTTTTTCATCATTCGACGACAGGGGCGTGACAGATGCTGTTCACGACTCTGCACTCTTTAAACGCTTCTTTCTTCAGACACTTTCATTTTATTTTCACTTCTTCACCAGGCCAAGAATAACAAACACCTGTTGTTTAAGGTTTTTGTGTAAGGATTAAGCCGTTGTAGCTTACAGGTAAGCGTGTCTGGAAAAAATGCTGTTCGTTGATAGACTGGGACGAGGTTTGGTGGTATTACGCCCTTTTCTGGAGTTGCGTAAGATCATTTAAGAACTTTTCACCACGCGCCGTTCCTTGAGGCGGATTATTATTTATGGCTTAAAAAATTTGCAAAGGTCAAGTTGCTTTTGTTTCTCCAGTATGGTGTGGTTCAGTAGATAACAAGTGAATAACAGTGCATAACAAGTGAAATTTCGGCTGCTGGGTTTTTGCCAACGGTGCCGCCCAAAAAGTGACGTAACAAACACCGCAGGGCTTCTGGAGGACTTAGTGACGTTTGTGTAACTAAGTAGATGCTCTTCATCCAGAGACAGTAACATCTTGTTCACACTAAATGATTCAGAAAGTGTTGGGATTGCTTTACTGTCACGCTGGATGATTAAAAAGTCAAGTAGTTATGATCTGTCTGTACGGCCGGTCCGTCCAGGCTACGAAATGACTTTCCGTCACTGAGAGTTATGTGACAATTCACCTAGGAAATGATGTTAAAATTTATGTGAAAATGGACTCTCAACAAAAACAAGAGCTACGAAGATTAGTTCCGAAAAACAACTGTAACTCGCCACAAAATAAACCTCTAATATAAACTGCTAAACAGGAAGAGGGGACGCTAATTTTAAACGCTAGCTTAAAAGCAGGTAAAAGTAATACAAACATCTATAATCTATAGAGTGTTCAAACTAAGCTTTGGGACTCAAGTCGGTTTTAGAAGACCATCTTAAACTGTGCTTTGGCTTTAGAAGACCATCTTAAACTAAGCTTTGGTTTTAGAAGACTTTATTAAACTGTGCTTTGCTTTTAGAAGACCATCTTAAACTGTGCTTTGGTTCCAGAAGACCTTATTAAACTGTGCTTTGGTTTTAGAAGACCATCTTAAACTGTGCTTTGGTTTTAGAAGACCATCTTAAACTGTGTTTTGGCTTAGAAGACCATCTTAAACTAAGCTTTGGTTTTAGAAGACCTTATTAAACTGTGCTTTGGTTTCAGAAGACTATCTTAAACTGTGCTTTGGTTTTAGAAGACCATCTTAAACTGTGTTTTGGTTTCAGAAGACCATCTTAAACTAACCTTTGGGATTCCACATTGGTTTTAGAAGACCATCTTAAACTAAGCGTTGGTTTTAGAAGACCTTATTAAACTGTGCTTTGGTTTTAGAAGACCTTCTTAAACTGTGCTTTGGTTTCAGAAGACCATCTTAAACTGCGTTTTGGTTTCAGAAGACCATCTTAAACTAAGCTTTGGGTCTCCAGTTGGTTTTAGAAAGCAGTTTTAAGATGGATTTTGGAAGTTCCAAAAGAAGTTATTTTTTGAAGGCCATCACAAGTTGGATTTTTGAATTCCTCTCATTTGTTTTATGTGTTTCTCAAGTTGGTTTTACAAGATTATCTTAAGCTGTGTTTTCGGAGTTGTCATGTTGCTTTTTAAAAGCCATATTAAGCAGTATTTTGACTCCTGAAGCTAGTTTCAAAAGACCACCTTAAGCTGTATTTTAGAAATCCTTTTTGTTGGCTTTAGAAGAATATCTTAAGATGGATTTTGGAACATTTCAAGGTGGTTTTTGAAGGCTGTTGTAAGTTGGATTTTGAACATCTCTGATTTGTTTTAGGAGACCATCTTAGGCTGTGTTTAGAGGCTACTCAAGTTAGTTTTGCAAGGCCACCTTAAGCTGTGTTTTTGGACTCGTCATTTAAAATCTCACTTTGGTCTTAGAAGTTATATTTTGGAAATCGTTAATCCTTAATAGACCATTTTAAGATGGTACTCCAAGCTGGTTTTAACCACATTAAAGGAGTTCAGGCGTTAACTTTAGATGATATAGTCTGTACTAGTTTATCAGTTATTATATAGTTCACACCTGCAAGAAATGTTAAATAAGTATACGTTACGTTACGCTACAGATGCTAGAGGTCTTTGGAGAACTTATTTAGGTTGTAATTAACAGCCTTTACGCAGTAAACTATAATTATAGCTGTAGAGAAGTCACCTATATTTGAATTGTCAAGGTGCTGATATGCTGTCTTTGATTTACGCTTGACCTCATTCTCAAGCTCAATGTTTTTTTTGTCTTTTGACTTTTATGAGGCCAACGTTTGTTTTCACATTACATCCACAACTTGGCACGTGTTCCTACTAAACCATAGTCAGGTGCTTAATCAGTGACACGTATAACCCTGTATGTAAAATATGGGTCAATGCAAACTGAAAGAGGAAGCCAACGTGCCAGTTATGATAATAACAAAGTGTTCCTCGCATCTCAAGTTTAATAAAAATAAATAAGTGGTTATAATTGAATTCGCTGGAAAAAAATTTAGCACTGAATAAGACGTTATGGTCCAGGGCTGCAACAACAAATTGGCAAAATTGAGTAAAATCGATTATTAAGATAGTTGGCAACCGATTTAACCATAGATCAGTTGGGTCTACGCTATTATACACATACGTACGCTGGCTACTCCCTAATGTGGGGGCAGTAAGCTAACCAGAGCCGCAAGTGGCAGTAAAGCTGCATTAAGCTGGACGCCGACCGTCATTAAAGAAGACGAAGAAGGAGACGAGAACCAGCGCCCGTGTCTGGCCGTCACAAAAACTGAAGTAATTGTGTAGAAACGCATGAATGAGATGTTTCGCGATGTAAACACGTGTTGTTCGTTAGAACACGACTCTCTCAGGGAAGTCATTCACTAAAGCGTCCAGTTCAGTCAAATCTTCCCGTTTATTACAGACAATACTCATTTACAGCTGATAAACAACAACAACCAACGTTCTACTCACAATACAGACATTTACTTGATGTTTTCAGTGATTATTCCGGCGCGTGTCCACCACGTTATTGTGACGCGACTCTCATGTGGAACGCCGTCTTCCACAAAAATGTAATTCCCTCCCAGAAGTAAAAAATGTGTTATAGGCCAAAAATTGGCTTAAAAATGGCCAAAATCTCAATATTTCTTCATTTTCAATTAATCAGAGAATATTTTTTTCCATTTTAGAATGTTAGAGATTTTACTCTCTAACATTCTAAAATGGAAAAAAATATTCTCTGATTAATGATTGAATATAGAGATATAGAAAAATAGAAACAGTTTGGTTTATTAAAAATCCCTTTTTACCCGATTAATAATCAATAAATCGAAAAAATAATCGGCAGATTAATCGATTAACAAAATAACCGTTAGTTGGAGCCCTATTATGGTCTGTTTCATAAAACTAGATTTTTGGAACATATTTATTTAGATTAAAAAAATTCTTGCAGTTATCCTTAAATTCAGAAGAAATCCTCATGACGGAATTTTGCACATTTAATCAACTTGATTGTGAAGTCTGTCAACAAATAAGTCATAAGAGATGCCTGGGCAAGATAACCGCCATATGAGCTTATGACATACAACCTAAAAATCCAGATTTATGACCTAAAATACAGCAACGAAAAATGGAAAACTCAACACTGTTTACTATATTTCGTACAGACAGTGAGCAGTATCTCTACTAAAAATATCAAACACGGCCTTTAAATGTTAAAGTTTGACAATGAAGTTTGATAAACTTTGATTATACTGTGTTTATTTACACACAAGAGACCTGTCCGAGATAGCAGCTGTAGCTAATCATGCCATACAAAAATACAGTCAAATAAACTACCACATGAATCAAAATAATGCACAAAAATCAGCAACAAAAACAAACAGGAAAATATCAGTTGAATCATTTTAATGAACACAGATGAGTTAAACCAAGCAAACGCAGATGTGCTCGGGTCTCATTTGCTCGGAGCCGAACCCGTCACGACCGTCTGAATACACTGGAAGTGAAAAGTGTGTTCCAAATTTCCACGGAAGTCACAGTAATTAACTGAGACACTGACCACATTGTTATCATCACCATCATCACCACCACCACAAGCAGGTGGCCTTGGCGTACGCCCTCATTATCCCCATGCAGACTAAATGCAGTGTTTCTGGGGAACTCTTCCTCCAGTTTAAATTATGGTCCAGGTCAGAAGCTATCAGTCTGTATTTTTTATTTTCGCTCTTTTTTTCTAACCTGGGAATTCTCGAGAAGACATTTGTCTTCCTCCAGGGCTTCCTCTGACAGCGAGAGTTTGTGCCAACACACATTTATTCTTCAGAAAGTAGCACCTACTCCTCCCTCCGTCCGGCTCTTATTTTTCTGCCACTTGTAACCGACGTTCATCATTTCGGTGGCGTTGATTAATAGCTTTTCGTTGGATGAGCGTCTCACCCCCGTATTTCGCGGCACGAGCGTAAGAAAGAGCATCTTCTCGGATAAAGTATAAAGTCACAAGTCGAGGCACGTGTGAGACGTGATCTTAAGTGTCATCACCAAAGACAATGCGCGTTCATTGTGGATTTTTCTCTCTGCTTTTCCTCCCCCACTCCATTGTCATTGTCGGCGCCGAGGTAAACACATTGCTCAATCCCAGACAGTATAGGATTGCATAAAAGTAGTTCCAGTGAAAGCTCATAGCTCTTGGGCAATAACTAGAGACCAGACTGGGACATTTCCAGGTTGGGTAACGAATTTGTTGTGGAAGCTGAAATGTCATGTGTCGGCCTTTGAACACCAACGAACCCACCTAAAAGGACGTGGCTTCGACGACACGACGGAAGGAAGGGGTCAGAGGGTCACGGAAAGAGATTTAAAAAAAAAATGGCTTCGGACCTTTGCACGGTTCCTCCAGGATTTCGCCGCCCTCTTTTGAGATTGTCGCGGCCTAAAATGGCAGATTTTGCGGCAGCTTTTCTAATAACATCGTGATAAAAAAATGTGATTTTCTCCCTCTTTTAACAATTCTTTAACAATAAATTTAAACGAAGGGAACAAAACCTTACCCATTAATCACTTCGTTATTTTTGAAGGTGAATGTGAGGCGCCTTTATCACACGTTTCCTGCGTCTTTCAACGTAACAAGGAAGTGAGTTCGCCGACGTATGGCTCACCGTTTTGCAGGAAACGACAATGATGAGTCGGGCAAGTTGCGGTAATTGGTCACAATCGCACGGTAGTACTGAATTTTGCGGGGATTGGCCGAATTTGCGTTATTAGTTGCACTCGCAGCGTTGCAAAATGACAGGTTTTTGTAGTGCCAGTCCTCGTTAATGCTACATGTTACGATAACGATGCATTATTAAACGTCAGCAGGCTCTAGAGATACTTTAAATCTGTCAAGTGATCACATGAAGCCCCGTTGGGGAATTGGCAGGAACATTGGGTGTGTCCGCTCTTGAAATACGTAGCCGCTAAGAGAACCAAACACCAGCCCGAGTCTGTTAATGCTGGTGTGCGGCGTGGATACGGCCTGTTATTGCACGTCCTCTTATTGGATTGTTATTATTCTCGTGTTATTACTGGCTCTCCCGGGGACTGCGTGGGGTTTCTCCAGCTGCTCCGGATTCCTCCCACAGGCCACAAACAAGCAGCTTAGGTCGATTTAAAATTGGCTTTGTTTGTGTGTGTGTCATGCAGCGTGTTGGCACCCACACAGGACCCGCCTAACGCGCCTAATATTGAGTACTTTACATAGCCATCGCGTTATTATAATAATTTCATGATTATTATAATTATTATAGTATTTATTATTCTATTTATATATCACCTATATATTATATCAGACAAATACAATGTTAATATCCGTCAACATCACTTGCTAACTCCCGTTAACTTTCCCTTTTGCTCCAACAGCCATTAGTTATGAAAATGATGACATTTTTACATATTGCAGCCAAAAAAACATTATCTAGCGTTCATCTGGGCAGAGCGCCCATTTAGAGATCGATTACCGCGGTGACGCAGCACCAAAAAAAGTGGGCCAAAGCTGACGCTGAGGGAGAAATCTTTTGCGATGTGACTTCACATTCGGATCAGGCGGCAGCTCCCCGAGAGAGCACCTGGGTTCGCAGAAGGTCTATAAATGTAAAACGGGTTTATTTTTTTATTGCCTCTCTGACAGCCCGAGTGTGATGTCATGTTAGAAGACAAATGAGATTGTAAAAGAAACATTGCGGTTTCCAGACCACGCCTGCGTTCACTCCGCAGTTAAATGAATTTCTGTTGATAAAACCTCCCTAATGTAGCTGTGTGTTGACTGGAGATGTGTCCTGCTGGAACGCTTTTGGTTGCTTGCCAAGGGCAAGTCTCAGTATTGAATTAAAACAAAACAATTTTGCAGCCGAAATGAAATATAGTTTGAATTTGGAACTTCATGTAGCCAACACTGACCTTTTAAAACCATCCAGCGTTCCTCAGATAGGGCCCTATGAAATCCGTTTTGTTTTTGCCTAAATTCCGATTTATTTTTCCCTGAATTCCGTTTTTTTTCCATTTTTATTCTTCTGAATTCCGTGTTTTACGTTATAATCCTATTTATTTACCTAGAAAGTGTCTAATTATAGAGTGGATGGCAAAAAAGAACAATGCAATAGGAAAAAAAATCACATTAAATGACTCTTATTCTACTTCAACAAAGTGCTGGGTTCAGCAGAACATTTTCTGCTTTGGTAAAACATTTACCTGTAAACAACAAAAAACATTCATTTTTTGGTGCAGAACGAAACGTTTCTGCTGTGAGTGTTTGACTGTAAGTGGTCGTCACATGTTCTTGCGGGTGCAGTCTGTCGTGTGCTGGCATAACTTACCAAAGAGTTGTTCTCCCGATTCATAAAAATCATTTGGGTATTGTTCTGCTCTAAACTTAGCACTAACAGTCGAATTCCGTAATTTTTTTGCCTCTTCGCCATAGCTGACTGTTGAGTCCCGCCTCAACAGGTAACACGTACGGGGGGCAGCAGTGGTCAAAATGGATTAGAAACCATTGCTTTGCTTTGCCCACACACCGATATCAGCGAATTATACGACATTCCGCGTTTTACAACGGATTCCATTTTATTTGTTGAATTCCGTGATTCCGTCTGCGTAAATCATAGGGCCCTACTCATAGAAAGTTTCGTAGCTGGGACATGAAAACTGTTCGCGCACGAAGACTTCGATTCAAATGCTTTGAAGTGAATGGGGAAAGAACGAGGGATGATAAACATACGAAAAAGACGAGTGCGGGTCAAAAGTGTAGAGATGTGTGTTCACTGAGGTGGTCTGAGGTGGCTCAAGAACCGCGTTGATTGCCGTGTGAAAACAGGTGAAGTAAGGCGTTCGACTCCCGAATCCCATGTATTCCCATGTAAAATAAAGGACAGAAAGAAAGAATGAAAAAGACGAGTGCGGGTCAGGACGGCTACAGATATGTGAGGAGGTCCATGGACTTTCGAAATCCGTCAAATTTGGTGGTTTGTGAAGCAGCAAATTGGACCTCCATGTTAGTCGGACACAGTAACGGACAGAACTCGGGAACGAGTGGAAGCATCAAAAATTTGGAGTTGGAACAAAGTTTCTAGCACCAAAGCTGTTGGAGGAGTAGCGGTCAGAACAAGTGGGTGGAGTAAAAATCGGATGACGACGTGTAAACGCTCACCGCTGTCACATAACAATCAATCTTTTATCCTCGTTTGCTTTGTGTTATTATCTTATTCTCGTGTTTTATAAGTTCATTGACCCCAAGCTAAACATGTCGTTTCCAAAAAATACACACAATATATCAATCAGAAATCCAGGCTTGAATTTTACACATGCGCTTGCGTTCTTTTTCCCAGCGTTTTCCCGCAGCAGTCGCCAGGATTACAGCTCCAGTGACCCCAGCTTCACCATGAGGAGGAAGATGGAACACCTCCGAGAGGAAATGGAGCAGATCCACCTCCTACGCCAGGTCCGTTAACCCCCCAAAAAAGTCTGGTTTTATTTCTCATCTTTCTTCAGGGATGCGCCGATTTGATATCGATATTGGATATCGGTGTGTATATATCTATATATACACTGTAAGCATACCTGGGTTTCGGTACTGGGACCTAAGAATTAGAGTTGAGATCGAGACCACCTAAACCGAGACCGAGACAAGACCAAGTCTCTAAAGGGCAGAGTCCGAGACAAAACCAAGACCAGAGTGTGTCGAGACCGAGACAAGACCAAGACTCTGAAGGTCGAGACCGAGACAAGACCAATGCACGTTTTACACCACGTGTAATGAGTGGATAACTTATCAAGTCATATCAAGTTATAAGTGATAAGTGGAACATGCAAAGCAACGTTTATCATGTTTATTCAATCTTTCTCTCGTACATATCTATAATGAGGAAATGGCGTGACTGGGAGCAGTTAAACAAACTAAACACATCATAATGTTAAACTCAACACACCACAGTGAACACTCCTCAAGACCAGTGGTGGAATGTCATTAAGTACAAATACTTTGTTACCGTACTTAAGTACATTTTCACGTATCTGTACTTTACTTAAGTAGAAATAATAATGAATACTTTTACTTTTACTTCACTACGTTTTGCAGCTATTATCTATACTTTCTACTCCACTCCATTTCTAAAATGCATTCCGTTACATTTTATTTGGCCCTGTCACTTTTTTTTGCTGAAGTTGCCTAGGTCATGTGGCTGTCTTGGAGGTTTAAACCAACCAGATTGATAGGTTATTTTATGTGAAGTCGCTTACCAGGGGGTCACAACATTGAGACGCTTTGCAACGGTTTTCATTCGTCAATATGGGTGATGTATAAAACGTTTTGCTGTCTTGAACTAGAGGCACTCGTCTGGGATAAATGATAAGGTTCACCATCGACAGTAGTGTTAGCTGACATAGACCTATTGCACAAGTACTTTTACTTTTAGTACTTTAAGTACGTTTAAAAGTAAGTACTTTTTACTTTTACTTAAGTAGGGTTGATGATGTAGTAGTTTTACTTAAGTAAATTTTTGCTGGTTAATTGTACTTTTACTTAAGTACTGAGAGCTAGTACTTCCTCCACTTCTGCTCAAGACCAAACTCACTGCTTTACTGGTCTGCAGAGTTGTTCTTATGTAGAGACATTCTATGACTTAGTGCTCTGAAGAACAATAAGGTTAGTGCAGATGGAAGCGCATCTTTATCCACTTGGTGTTCACCTGGATAAAGAATAAAATTACTCGATAACAAACAATACATTTTTCTACATGTTCCCTATTGATTCCTCTCTAACATTATAAAAAGGGAAAGAATATTTTCTGATTAACTCAAAAAGAAGAAATGCTAAAGTTTTGGTTAATTTTCAGCCGATTTGGACTCATTTTGGCCTATTTTTGCGCATGACGGCGTCCCATATGAGAGTCGCAAGCATTAGCGCAAGTGTTTACATCGCGCATAGTGTTATTAATGCATTTTTACTCCATTACTTCAGTTTTTGTGCACAGAATTACTTGGAAATGTTTTCACACGCAGAGGAATGATGAATTTAATATCCGGTAAGTTGAAAGTCTTGTGGTTTCTGACGGTGTGTGTGTGTGGATTGTGAGAGTTATTAAAACAGTAATTAATAAGCAACGCAACACGTCTGCGTCGGTCTCAAAGAGTTTTAATGGTAATGTTCTCACAGTTGTGGTCTCAGCTGGTCTCCAAATAAAATCCCGAGTCCGAGACGAGACCGAGACTTTTACAAACTGGTACTACAACATTACCAAGAAGTCAAATCTCTCCGTGTGAGTGTGTGTGTGTGTGTGTGTGAACACCTGACAACAATATCACGTGTCGTGTAACAACACTCCTTTTGTTCTCCTCAACTTCACACCTTCAGTTCAATAAATTGATGTTCCATTTATGAGGCATAAAACACACATTGAAACCTAATAAACGCTGTTCCTGGTAGTGTGGGAACACACACACACACACACCGGGCCACGGCAAAGCTGGTATACTGCGCAGACATGCACTAAGTGTGCCTCCAGGTTGTGTTAGTTTCCAATTAACACAGTTCCATAGAAACGCCAAAAAAAGAAAAGCAAAAATGTAAAGGTCTCGTCTCCCAGCGCCAGCAATTATACTTTCAGACTTGAGTGAAGGTGTTTCTTGGGTTGGAGCCAAGATCGTGTTTCGTTCATAAAACGTGTTGCGCCTGAAAACACTGATGAAATCATCCATCAATAAAACGCACACACAAACACACACCATGCTTTAAAAAACATCAACCTCCTTACGCAGCGGGCCTTTAAGTGCCCTGCTCGGAGGGGAGATGGAGATAACAGAAGCCTGTGAAGTTTCTGAATCAAATAAAAGGCTTTTCCACGGTTGACAGAAGGGATAGAAATAGATGCTGGTTGTCGGGAAGAGTACAGTAAAGTTACCATCATCATTACGGCACCAAATCGATCCTGCGTTCATGTGAACCGCTGACACGTTTTTCGTATGTCTTGATAGTAGGTGTCACAGCATCCGGAAGGTTCTCTAATCGAGGCGGTGATCGGTTTACGCTTTACGAATGATGATAAAAACAAGATAAAATATACAATACTGACCAAAATCTCATATCCCGAGATGTCATTTCATACGCCGTTAACGATATATATCACAATATAGTACATTTTCTGTAAATTAAGTGGAACGTGCACAAGCAAAATCTTGTGTCTGTCTGAACGCGGGCTCTGAGCTCATATGGGACGCCAAACTGCCACAGTTCGGCTGTATTTTTACGCAATTGACTTTATTTGTTAAAAGCGTCGTTTTTTTGTGGCGTTCGAAAATAGCCGTGCTTTTAACGCCGTTGAAAATGTGGCTTTTTGTGAGGCTCTAGTGACTTGTGGTCAAACGCCGCTTTTTGCGCCGTAAAAGGGCTGTAAAAAGGCGACACTTTTCAAAGCGTTCTAGTAAAGTACCTTAAAGGCGAATTATGGCACCGTTGGCGTTCCAGAGTTGAGCGCACACAGACACCGGGTTTTGCTTGCAAAAATATCGAAATAAGACACAAATATAACACCATAGTATTTTCTCTAGAGTATAATAAAAAACGACAGACGTTTGGGTCAAAACAGGTGTTTGTTTGTGTTTGTGTTAGAATTTAGAGTCGAGGTTGAAGGTGTTGTTGCCTGACGACGTGGGAGCTGCTCTGATGGACGGCGTCGTTCTCTGCCATCTGGCCAATCACATTCGACCTCGCTCTGTGGCCAGCATTCACGTGCCCTCCCCGGCGGTGGTAAGCTCCGCCCATATTTATAAACGTTACACTAAACTTTAATTTGTGAAAACTTTTTATGATACTGAGTTTACCGTTTTGAGAAATTACGGTAATAACTTCACTTTTGCTAAAGTTCTATGCTGGCTTTTTAAGTGACTTCTGTTTTTTGCTTTTTTTGCGTTTTTAAAAACTATAATGAATTGACATTTTAAAAAGGTACTACATCAAGTTTACTTTACTAAAAAATACTAAATTGACTTTTTTTTAAACTACTAGGTTTTTATTAAAATACTGCACTAAGTTGACTTTTTAAAAACTGCTGCAGTACGTTAACATATTCAAAAACTACCATGCTATCTTTACTTTTTAAAAATACTACACTTAAGTTGATGTTGATGTTTTAAAAGTGCTATACTAAGTTTACATTTATATAAACGTCTATACTAAGTTGCTTTTTAAAAAAATACTATATTAAGTTTACTTAAAAAACAACTATTAAGTTTACTTTGTTGAAAAACTACTAATTTACTTTAAAAACTACTACACTAACTTGACTTCAAAAACTTCTATACTAATTTTTTTAAAATACTATGTTAAGTTGACTTTGAAAGACCTATTATACTGAGTTTTTTTTAAATAAAAACTACTATACTAAGTTGACTTAAACTGTACTATTTGACACATTTTACAAATTGACTTATTAAACTACTATATTAAATGTATTTTTAAAAACTATACTAAGTGTAGTAGTTTTTTTTAAAGATTAACTAAGTTGACTTTTTAAAAACTAAGTTTACTTTTAAAATACTATTATACTACCTTTACTTTAAAAACTATACTAATATACTACTTCTAGTATGCTCCTCAGTATACTAACTACTAAACTACATTATATATATATGTTGTGTATACAGTTTAGCATGAGATCAATAAATGTGTGTGTGTGTTTGTTCATCAGCCAAAGCTGAGCATGGCCAAATGCAGACGGAATGTTGAGAATTTTCTGGAAGCGTGTAAGAGGCTCGGAGTGCCGCAGGTGAGCACCTCTGGAATTCTGTTTGTGCAGTGTTGTTTTAAATCACTCAGAACTTCACCCAACATTTTTATCCAGGATGAAACAAATTAGTCTGTGGTGGAAGAATGAAGTTAAATGCATGTTAAGAAATAGGAGGGAAAACATATTGGTTATTTATTGTAACATTATTATTTTATTTTATTGTCATCTCAGTGATGTAAAAGCAAACAAAGAGAGACGAGACGATGTGGCTCCAGTTTCTACTGACTACCAAAAAGATGTGGAATATACATATATCAATCTGTAATGTTGAAACTAGTTACTTTAGGAAACGCGTGATAAACGCTTTCAAAAATAACAAAATAATTAATGGTGAATAAAAATAAGAGGGGTTCTGTTCCGTTCATTTTAATGACTTGTTAAAGAATCATCATAAAGGGTGAAAAATCGCAAATTTTCGCAACTTCATGCATCAAAACGCCTAAAAACACCACAACTTTCATTGCAATTTTTTAGAAAAGTTGCCATAAAATCAGGCCTTTTAGGCCGCAACAATCTCCAAAAAGCCCTGAGAAATCCTAGTGGGACCGCTTAGCGATATAAAATCATACAGAGAGACGAGACGCCGTGGCTGCAGTTTCTACAGAGTACAAAAAGGTATATATTTATATCATATGTAAATCCATAATGTCTAAACTAGTTACTTTAGTATTTAGTAAAAGTTCATCAGTGCACAACATGTGCACGCAACTTATTCCACTTATTATATTTATATAAACATAAAGCCTTAAATTCCTATTAAATATGCATTTAAGAAAATGTTTAGCTACGAATCTGACTTTATCCGCATTGATTGACACTGTGTGTGTGTGTGTGTTCTTGCGTGTTGGACTTGTCGAGACACTTTATTTGCATTTCTTTGTGCAGTAGATGCCAAAATATTGTAGATAACGTTTGAATTAATCACTGTAACCGCTATTATGACATTATATCAGTTTTATTATGATATGATTTATATGACCTGAACATAAATTTTCTCTGTAATGTAATAAGAAATAAAATAGATGAATTGATAGAAGAATAATCGTAGCAGTGGCTTTGCGACGTTTAGATGTGTTTACATTTTTCTAAATTCCACCGCTGTAAATACGTTTGTATTAAGATGAGCCGATATCACCTCGCTTGACGCGTCGATGTGCGGAATTATGGTGTGTTCCGAGAACCTGACGACTCCATCGATGATGATGCTTCCTGCAAATCCCACATAGCCGCCTCTCGTAACATAATTTTTACTGTCTGTCATCCTTTCCACACCCTTCCTCTCAAATTGAAAACATGTGTGTGTTTCTGCAGAACGTTTTGGTTTTATTTATTTATTTACATATCGGCATTAGCGCAGTGTCAGAGCTGCTCACCAGACTGCGCACGATTACATGTCCCAGACTTTCTGTTTATGTTTACGGCTGAGGAAGAGCGTTTGGAGGAAGGGCAGAGAGTGTGTGTGTCTATATATTTTAAAAAAACAAGCCTAGCCTCACGGTAATTTGCGTGATTTATTTTTTTTATTGATTCTCAGCACAAATATTTCTCTATGAGCGTAAGGGGTGTAACGATATATTGATTTACATCTACACTGATACCTCAGTTAACGATCAGCATGAGCATGAGCCAGACTTAACGAATTAAAAATGTCTTCTGATATTTCAGTTGCATTTGATGTGAATGTTAAATCAGCACGGTATCGTGTCGTATCGAATAGAAGTCGCATCATGGCAGCTGTGATATTAAATTATTCATGATGTTTGAAACCCTCGAAGACTTTTACGTATTTTTGCCGCTTTTTTCCTCCCTCTCCATTAGGACAAGTTGTGTCTGCCTCACCACATCCTTGAGGAGCGCGGCTTGGTGAAGGTTGGCGTCACCGTTCAGGCGTTGCTGGATTTACCTCCCTCAAGACCCACGCAACTCTCCACCATCTAGCCCCACAGGGAATCGGCAGCTCCGTAGCATCTTACCACCTTCTCTCCAAGATTTACTCTTAACTTTTGCCGAAATCTCGCCCAGTTTTACCTCTCAGGGCCCGAGATGGAACGTTCTGGAAGTCCAGTCAGGTTTCGTTGTACGCGGTTCTACATTGGCCTTTTTTTCAGCATTTTTATAGGCCTTTGTAGCAGAAAACGTCCATTTGTCATTAACGCTACGGAAAACAAACTTCTGTTTTTTGAGGAAAGAGGGATGAAGAAAGAAGAAGAAGCTACGACACATCATATGAAGGAAAATAAGCAGCACCCGATGTAGCTTCAATATCTCCTTAAATAGTCTCTCTCTCTCTCTTTCTCTATCCCTCCGATCCCGTGCTGGACCGGTGAGCCCTAATAAGGTTGAGGCGGGAAGAAGGTGGGAATCCCGACAGCCGATTGGCCGATTATGGAAGCGTGGGCGGAGCTTTCCTGCATGAGGTCGATGCGGCTCAAACGTTTAAACCACGAGGAGTTGGGCGCATGTACAGTACATTTGTGTAAAAAAAAAAAAGAAAAGAAAAGACAGGACAAAAGACGAGGGTTGCCCCGGATTCTCACTGTTACATCCAGACGTTGTCGTGACGACAAAAAAAAGGTGCAAACAGAAATTTTTAGAAGCTTTGGCGCTGGCGACGGCGCCGAAAAAAAAAAGCCTTGATATTGTTTGTACACACACTCGGTGAGAGGTGGTTTTGATCTGTGTATCGTTCATATGTTTGTTTTTTAAATTAAATCCAAAAGCCAAAAAAACATGTTTTTTTCCTTTTTAAAACCAAAAATGAATGTTGATTTTTCCGTTTTGCACTTGTATTCCATTTGGTAAACCTAAAGTATTCATTTGATTAAATTAGAAACAAAACAATCAGAAAAATTAGGCAATTACGTGAAAAGCTGACTTCAAAACTGGCTGTTAATGTCAATATTCGGTCAATAGCTTGTGCTCTCTGTACACTTTTTGACAATAACATCTCAGATCTCTGGAGTGCCAGCGGTGCCACAATTCACCGTAAAGGCTCTTTACTACAGCGCTGTAAAAACACTGCCTTTTACATCCATTTTACGGCTTAAAGAGTGGCGTTGGACCACAAGTCACTATAGCGCCACGAAAAGACACGTTTTTAACGCCGTAAAAAGCCCCAATATATTAGAGCGCTGTTATTCTTTCTTTTTAATGAATAAACAGTGTAAAAAATGTGTATTTTACTCACATTTGTGTAAAAATATTGGCACATTGTGGCACCTTTGGCATTCCATATGAGACTTTGCTCATGAAATGTACCATATTGACATATACAGTATATCATTATCGGGATATGAGATTATGGTCATATTGCACAGCGCTACCATTAATGCAGTTAATCACAATATTGATTTGCGGTCGTATCGTCCAGCCCTGCGCTGGACAGAATCTTCTAACAGACATTTCTGAGCACGTGAGAGAAACTAACTACAAAAAAGGGGGAACTCAGAAAATTACTATTTTTTGGGGGGATTTTTTTCATTATGATTTAATTTTTTTTTTTTAATCATGTTTATTTTGGGGGGTTTTGGTTTTAATTAAAAAAAAAAACAAATAAACAAACGATACACAGATTAGTTTTGTTTTTAATGGACTTTATTTCAATGGGGCTATTGTCTGAAAAAAAAAATCACTGTTAATCACAGGTTCCACATTTTCTTGACACATGCAATTTTTTCACATCTTATTTCACTGAAGATTCACCAGGGCTGCGTACTATCATCGTTTCAGCATTGGCATCACGATATTCACAGTATTTTTCACTTTTCACAGCTAATTTACAAGAGATGTCTTGTCTAATAGAACGTCATTTACTCTGGTTTAAGGGATCGTGGATAAAATGCAAGAAAAATGAAAACGTCCAAATAAAAAGTGATTTTTTTATATTCTATTCAGACGCATCAAATAAAATTACCCCAAATATTCTAAAATGATTAATTCTATTTTATAGAAAAAAAAATCCAGGTTTAAAAAAAAATTACAATGTCAGTTTTTTTCCAGTATCGTGCAGCCCTAGGGTTCACTTTTGTTCCAATTTTTATATCTTACACAGACACATTCACACACACACCCATCTCTCCATGCTTCTGGAACACCTTTCAGCACTGACAGCAGCTGGTCATCTGGAACTGACTCGAGATCTGAGACGTGATCTCTGATGTGAAGCAGATTAAAACCCTTTATTCATATACATTTTATCGCTTCCTTCGAAGCATTGAATTTCAGCCCCGTTTCCAACGGAATCACAAGGAAGATAAACCTCATAAAAATGCAAAATAAAACTCTTCAAATGCATTTATCATGCTGCCCTTTTTATGACGTTGGACCAAACTTGAGGCGGCTTGACTTTCTGTGATTTTCTTGAATTTATTTTATTTACTGTGTATTTAAACCTTTGTGACTGAACATAAGTGACTGCTGTGACGTCCGACTATTGCTGATTATTAATTTTAAGATTTGTCAGTGAATCTATTTATGTATTTATTGTATATTTATTTGTTTCTTTTTGTATTTTTTTACATTGCTATTGACAGAAACGTGATTTTGTTTAAATAATCACAAATGGTTTGCTAATGTTTTTTGTTTTTATGAAAATGCCAATGCGTCGGATTCAAATCTCTTTAGTTTCCACCCGAAATCCGTTGTGGGATCGCAGATGGTTTGAACTGTTATTTTGAAAAATCACAACGTCATGCTCGCGAAGCATCAGTTTCACAACATCACAACCTTGACAGTTGTGTCACTTGGGCGTCCAGTAAGCCGTGTCGTGTTCAGGGCCTGTTGGAAATGCTGACAATGAAGATTGATTTGTATAAACATTCCGCATTTCATTTCTGGGATTGCTGTAAAAAAGTCAAACATGTGATGTGATTGATTGTCTCATTTTGTCTCCGACATTTGTTGTCGTCTGCTTGTCATAGCGCATAGCGCGCCACGACGAAATGTGACCTCTGCATTTGACCCATCTATGAAGGACGTAGGGACGGTTATCTTGCTCATGAGTACCTCAGTGGTAGCTTTATCCTGGGATCTATGTCTGGGATTCGAACCCGCAACCTTCCAATCACAAGGCGAACTCCGTAACCGTTACGCTAACAACTTTGGTCCAGAGCCAAGAATCTTACATCCAGACAGCCATCACCCCTCACCACCATGGGATGCAAAAACTTTTTAACGCTTCTTGGCACTCAGGGCCTCTTTGGAAGAAGTGGAAATGACAAAGAAAAAAAGTGGAAAAATAGGAAATGCCCATAACGACGAATCCCCAGTTTCCAACTTGAACCCAACATTGGCTGAATATATTGAGTTTTTGTCGCCTCTTTCCAGGCTTTTTGGGCTATAGTCACAAAAACAAGGATCATTTCCAGAGCAACTTCCAAGTCCTAGTTTCAGAGACCTCAATCTCAATGAGGCAACTTGGTGTTTAAGGGTCTCACTCATTAAACTCATTAAAGGATCTCATTAGTGGAAGGATGGAATCAGATTCCAATTCTCAATCTTATGGTCAAGAGCCAAGCATCCAACCATCAGGCAGGGATCCAAAACCTTTTTAGCATTTCTTGCTCCTCAGCAGCCCCTCAGAAGAACGGAAATTAAACTTAAACGAAGCCAAGAAAAGGGAAAAGCACGTACCAATGAATTCACTGATTAAATATACTGAAGTGTGTCACCTTCGTCCAAGATTTTAGACCTTTGTTTTTTCAATCTTGTGGTCACCAAGATAAGGTTTTACTGATTTGTTTCCAGTGCGACTTCCATTTCTCAGAAGCTTCTCAAAATGAGAAGACGCCAAGAAATGGGAAAAGTCCATATTGATGAATCCCCAGTTTCCAGTAAACTGAGGTTTGTCACCTTTGTCTAGGACTTTAGACTTTCCATTCGCAATCTTAAGTTCACCGACACTGGATTACTGTCCAACCCTTTTCCAGGGCGACTTCCATTTTCTAATTTCAAGAAGAGTCTCACTAGAGCCAAGAATCCTATATTTAGGCAGTCTTCACCACTGCCATGGGATGCAAACCTTTTAGCGTTTCTTGCTTTTCTGGAGCCCCTAAGAGTCTTGTTTAGGCTCATTAGGGGTAAAATTGAGTCCAGATTTCCACCATCCATCTTTAGGTCCAGAGACAAGCGTCCTGCCAACAGACCACTACCGTGGCATGCAAAACATTTTCTAGCATTTCTTGCTGCTCAAGAGCTTTTCAGAAGAATGGAAATGACAAGAAGTCAGGAATATGGGAAAAGCCCATATTGTTAAATCTCTCCTCCAGTCAGAGCCTAACGCTGGTGCAACCTGATGAGTTGTCACCCTTTGTGCAAGCCGCCGCTTGCTGACATTCTTGTTGTCTTTCTGTGGAAAAGCTCATGAGGCCTTTTCACTGTTGCGTGGTCTTCCTTTGGCTGGCTCGGAGCCTAATGAAATATGCAGAAGACGACTGCCGGGAAGTGGGCCAATCTTGTCCGTCTCTCCGTCATGAGATTCTGTAAACTCTGGCAGAGTAAACTTGTCTTTGTGTTTGCAGTATTATTACATAATGTTGTGTCATGTGGACACAACATGCTCAGTTTGTCTATAACCACCTTTTTACGTGCGTGCCAAGAAAAAGTTGTAAACTGCATTGGATTTTTTGCGTTGCATATATGTTGTTGCATTATACCTCACACATTTCTGCTTGTGAGTTTTAAACACTCCACTCATGCACCGCTCCTTTCTTTGCCTTGCACTGGCCATTTTACAAGAGTGTGTAATATTTTGTAAGGATCAAAGCGTGTCGTAAACACAAGGGCGTGCCGGGAAGGTCCAAATGCCGCGAGGGCATCTATGTGTAGATAGATTTGTTGATTTTTTTGTATACCACAGCTTGACTGCATGCCCAGATCTGAGATTGAGTCATCATTCATGTACATACTTTCTGTATAAAATTTATTCAAACGTTTCTTTAAAAAATGGGGAGCAAACAAAACAAGGGTTGAAAGGTCACGTGGGGGGAAAAAATTCCAATAAAATGACCTTTTACAAGATGTTCTTGTCTGCCTTTTTGTAACAATTTTTACACAAAAGTTTACCAAAAACAGTGGTATTATTTGTACAGTTCAATACTCCCTAGAAGGACGGCACAGTGGCTCAGTGGTTCACGTTGCCGCCTCACAGCGAGAAGGTTCTGGGTTTGATTCTCGTCCGGCTTTAGGGCCTTTCTGTGTGGAGTTTGCATGTGACCGTGACCGGTGTGACCGGGAGTGTGATTGTGTGAATGTGTGTGCTCTGCGGTGTTTTGGCGCCTGCCCAGGGTTGGTCCCCGCCTTGCGCCCGTCGTTCCCGGCTAGCTTCCGGTCCCCACCGCGGGTTAAGCGGTTCAGATAATGAATGAATGAATCCTCATAATCACAACATAATCGTTAGCAAAAATATGAAAAACAAGACCTTATTAGCTTTTGATTTGCAAAATGCGGATCACATAAGACGCCATGTTTGGACAGAGTAATTAATCAAACAAGCCCTGCTTGTTTTTTCCTGTCTTGCAAGTGTTTATTTGAGGTCTATAATAACCGTGATTTATTCTGATTTATTTTAGCATCTGCAAGCCGTGCAGCTCCAGTACGGACCTCATCACGAGGTTAAATTCGGACACAGAGTCTTTGCCTAAAAGGCTGCATTGTAGATCAGAAATCATTTATACCTCTTTCTGCAGAACAGCTTGACCTCACGAAATACCAGGGCTTATTGTACATGGGTCAAGCGTTCTCTTTTGTATCGGTCTCCTGTTAACGTCATCAGCTGGCGTTCTTTGGAAGCTTTTCATGCTTCGCTGGAAAAAAGTGAGAACAAACTCCCATTCTGTGAGGTGGCAGGAAGGAAACACAGGCCAGCGTGCTGAGGACAGCAACTAATTAAATCTTGTGCTTAGCTCCTGACCGCATTTCAGTGAAGATGGCAAATCCAAGTTTGGGCTAATTCCAGGGAAGTTCTTCACAACTCCTGCGAGGGAATTAATTTTGCTGCTGGAAGTTGCTGTGAAAGGGCTTTGCAGGAAAGAGGTGGAATTTGGATTTTCTGCTAAGGAGAGAGAGCCCTTATGTTATTGTCTGCAATCATTTTACCCAACATGCACAGATATCTAGCACATGAGAGTGTCACGTTTCCACTCACACAGAGATGCGGACGCAAATGCAGAAGTTGACATTGACGGTGAGTTTATTTACAACATAACATAGTCCATAGGGATACATGGTGCACACACAGACAGAGAGTGGTGAGTGTGAACCGACAAAGAACAACGACTCAGATGGACTGTGGCGTGAACAACGACTCAGACGGACTGTGGCACGAATAAAGGCTCGGACAGTAACGTGACACAAAACAAACACGGCTCAGTACATGGAGCTTTGACTCGGTACAGGGACTCGGACAGGCTGTGACGCGAACGGAGACTTGGACAGGCAGTGACACGAACGGACACTCGAACAGGCTGTGACGCGAACGGAGACTCAAACAGGCTGTGACGCAAACGGAGACTTGGACAGGCGGTGATACGAATGGAGACTCGGACAGGCTGTGACGCGAACGGAGACTCGGACAGGCTGTGACGCGAACGGAGACTCGGACAGGCTGTGACGCGAATTGCAGACTCGAACAGGCTGTGACGCGAACGGAGACTCGAACAGGCTGTGGCTAATACAAGGACTGTGGCTAAGACAAGGACTTTAATCAGACTTACATAACTACAACTCGACACGCACAGGGCTAAAGACTTGATACACGGAGCTAAGGACTCGAGACACGGAGCTAAAGACTCGATACATGGAGATAAGGACTCGACACACGGAGCTACGCAATAAAAACAGACAATAATACTCAAACATAAACAGTAACACAAACAATAACTGAAAAACAGAGTGCTGGCAGAGGCTCTCTCCTTTATAAATTGGACCAGAGGCCACCATAAACGTCCACCAGGTTACGAAACCTCCACGGTCATGGGCTGTAAAACCTTCACGGGTGCTGGCGTGGGCCGCGAGACCTCCGCAGGTGCGGGAGTTGGTCGCAAGACCTTCACGGATGCGGGCGTGGGCTGCGGGACCTTCGCAGGAAGTGGGGCCAAGACGAGACAGACACAAAAATAACCGAAACAAACGGGACACAGCGCCACCTGCTGTCTGCTCCGCCGAGGCACAGACTAGCTCCTGACAGAGAGAGTCTTTTTGTTAGAGATAAAAGTGTATACCTGAATAATGGTGACTCACAGTGAGTGTGATGAACGATGACTCAGCAACGATGATTATTCATCCTCCTGAGCTGGCTCAGAAAATTTTCCCAAACTGGTGAAAAATACATTATGAACTTTGCTAGCACAATAAACCCCAAACAGATTTGGTGCTTCAAACGGGTTTGTGTTCATGCGAGAGAAGTTATTCTTGGTTCGGGAACAAAATAGTGTTAATTCTTGCACTGTATTGTAACGTAATTGTTATTTTCAGTGTAAAGTAGTACAACTACTAACACTTTAAACAATCACAAGATTGAACAATCATCCAATCACAGGGTGAACCCCCTAAACCATTACACTACTGATCTAAATTGGTCCCCTAAGGTGTACGCGTGAGTATGAGCCCTGCACCCGTCCGAGGTTGGTCCCCATCTCACACCCAAAGTCCTGGGGTAGGCTTCGGTCCCTGCGACCCTGACAGGGATTAGATAATGAATGAAGATTTAAGAGAGTTTATTCGTCACTACAATGCTCCACGTGCAGGGATGTGCACAACAAAGTGGTTGGTGGTGGCGCTGGTCTAGTGGTTAGGATACTCACCTCCAGATCAAGAGGTTGTGAGTTTGAATCCTACCTACAGCACTACCATCACTGGGTCCCTGAGTAAGGGTCTTAAAGGAGAACTGGTCAATTTCAACATTTAGCTCCATTGTTCGGTGTCACGGAGCGACAAAAGTGAGAAAAAGTAGCCGGCTGTAGAGTAGTGATGTGTCAGTTGGCTCTTAGAGCCGGCTCAACAGTCAACTAGTGTGGACTTTACCGGAAGCAACTTTGTTGTCTCGTAAGGAACGGGTTCACGTTGCCCAGCACTTCGTAATGACATTTTGAGCACGTTAAGAGGCTAAAAGCATGTTTAAAACCTGCCCCGAGTGCTTAGTGTTACACTCCGCAGGGTGCAAACACTAGAAGGAGAATAAGTCGTGTAGGCAGCACCAATTTTTGTCGTTTTTGCCGCTACTGACACCACTCTGTGACACCGAACAATGAATAAATGATGAAATTGGCCGAAGTTCTCCTTTCACTCCAAGTTGCTCTCAGGGAGAGTTTTTCTGAAACTAGGAAAAAGAGAAGCTGCTCTGGATAATAGTGTCTGCTAAATGCTGTAGATGTAACAAAGCAAATATTCATTCATTCATTATCTGAACCACTTAATCCCAGTTGGGGTCGCGGTGACCAGAGCTTATTCTGGGAACTTACAGGCGGGGTACAACCCTGGGCAGGCGCCAACACACCACAGGGCATACACACCCACACAATCACACTCACACTTTACGGGACCAATTTAGAGTCACCAATTAACCTATATTGCATGCTTTTGGACTGTTGGAAGAAACCGGAGCACCCGGAAGAAACCCATGCAAACCCAGGGAGAGCATGCAAACTCCACACAGAAAGGCCCCTAGGCTGACCTGGGGCTTGAATCCAGGACCTTCTCACTGTGAGGCGGTAGCGATAACCACTGCGTCACCGCGCCGCCCCCAAAACAAATACAACACAAAAATTTGTAGCCATAAGCGGCAAAGGGAGGGGTCCAAGCACAGGCAGCACGAAAGCAGCTGTTGCAGTCAACGTGAAAGAAAGGAGTCAGCGAATGTAACTGGTTACACTAGATTAAAGTTAAGCTAAATTAAAAAACACAAACAGTAAAAAATGGTCACTCAATGCATTGTGATATGTGACTCTGCACAGCAAAACCAGTCGCTTGTCGCAACTTTTCAAAATTGAGGTATTATGTTCTCATGAAGGGCATAAATCAAGCTTCAAAACGATACCTATATGGAATGAATCGGACGACATACGACTGAGATATCAACATTCAAAGAAGTCGGGTTTCTCCTGTTACGCCAAGTGAGAAACGGAGAAATCTACCTTTGAAGTTGACTATCGCCGTAGCACTCACAGACGCTTGGTGTGGTCGCGGCTACGTTTGCATTTACGGTAGCCTATGCTGCATTCACAGCCACACGGATAGCCTACCTGCGTTAGGTTAACTGAACTCGGGAGACGAAGATGGATTCCGGAGAAATATCTTCACGCTAGTCAACCAGTGGATTTACCGTAAATATTGAAGTAGAGCGGTCAAAACAGAAACTTTTAACATTCTGCTGGAATTGAATTCCTCACCTCAAGAAAGTCACGTTTTAAGATGGAAAGGGTAAGTTTTTCAGCGAAACTGATTCACAACAGTACAGTATAGACCTTCCACTGTTTCAAAACACTAAAAACAAAAAATCCAAAATTTCACCCCACGCAACATAAACGGTCATTTTTCTCGGAAACCTCCGTTGCGACAAGCGACTGGTTTTGCCGTGCAGAGTCACATATGTCTAAATATCCAAATCTTGACTTAAAGCTTATATAGATATACAATATGATACAATACCCATGATACCCAAACCTGATAAGCCTGACATTGTCTTATCAGCATAATAATACAGTCTCTCAGTCATCCCTAAGATAACAAAAATGTAGTTTCAGCAGAATTCTGTGAGAGGTAAAAGTAAAAGCTCACATTTAGTCACTACAGCACAAGGTGCTCCTCCCCGTTCTCAACAAAAAGCTGACGGTGGAATGAAAACCCTCAGACTCTTCCAAGAGGGCAGTGTGTACACACATATACACACACTCTTTCATACAGAGCAGCATCCCCCAGGGAGAGGAGTTCCATCTCTCCGTTCCAGAGCAGCACGTGAGTGTTTAAGTATTCTTGTACTGGAATTCTAGGTATAAATTTCTTACTCTCTACACCCGCCTCTACACACGCCTTAATCCTGTATTACACGACTTTTTTCTCAACCTTCCTTTCATTGTGTATTTTTTATTCTTTTGTTCATTTTTAAGAATCTTTATTTTCAGCTTAGGATATAACCTTTGGAAAAGCTTTAAAAAGTGATACTCTGAGGCAAAATCAGAGACTGAGCATGTTTTGGTCACTTTGACTTTAACATTGACCTTTTGCCCGAATCTAAATGCCAGCTAGGAGGAAGGGAGGGCAGGCCCGTAAAGCTTGTCTTGGCACGTTTTCAGGGTGTACCCAGGCTGGGCATTGTTGAAAGATTGGCGTTTCGTTGAGGGACGAGCCGCTGTGAAAAGTAGAGAGGGGTTATGCTCGTCTTAAGTGTCTTGTGTATTGTCAACATTACGATCCGTCTTGAAAGGCGTGTTGGCACTCGAAAAGATGTAGCTAGCAGATGTTTTGACTTAACATATATTTTGTTTGTTTATATATATATATGTATATATAGTTTGTTTAGCAAATAAATCACTGGAGGAAATGTAACTGTGAATCAAAACATCCTTTAGTTTTTTTGTTAAACTCCTCTGGTATGTTAAAATAAAAGATTATTTGAGCTAGCTACATTGTTACTTTGAACAATTAAACCTGTGTGCCAGTGAATTCATGAAGACGTCAGTAAATACCAGGATGTGGTGAATAATTGTCATAGAAATAAGAAATGTTTTAGAAACTGCCAGCATCACTCCGGGTTTAAAAAATCCAACATTTATTATTTTACATTAACATTTTCTTTTAAAAACACAAGGCTTTTGGAATTTGGGCGTATCTGATATGACTGAATCTTGTGATTGTCCTGTAAGGGGAGAAAACGTTTCCAGGTCTTATCCTCTCATCTGAGTTTATGTCAAATATTCCAAGATCTCAGACTGATAGTGTTATTTCTCTACCCAGGAACATCTTGACTCTACCAGAGACACAATGGCACCGACAGTGTGGGGGAGTTTGATCCTGTTCGCTTTAATGACTCAGCACATGGCACGCTCTGTTTCTGTAACTGGAACTTCAGGTGAGCCATGCGGTTTATCAGGAGTATGCGTGCATCTTTGTTATTTGACGTAACTCTTCTAATCATGTCACAAAGGTGGCCCAGTCCAGGCCTTTCACAATAGTTTGAAACTGGCGCGAAATTTGGGCCTCATTCACCAATATTTTTGTAACTTTCTTTTGTCAGTTACGAAAGTTTAATATTTAAATAGTGTAATATCATATAACTGTAGAATTTAAGAAAACACAAAATGCACAAATAAGAATGCAATAAAATTTACTGCAAGTTACTTAAATACTTAAATAAAACAGTAGTGAATGTCAGACTTTTTTGTGAAAGTGGGTTTTAAGCCCAAATTCTGATCTAGACCCAAATTTCTACTTTTTAATCATTATGTTTCAGTCCAAAGAAAAATGTATGTTACATTTTTTCGATTTTTCCATGTGGAGTGGTTTTGATTTGTGCCGAGTTCCTGTAATGTTCTTAAGGTCGATTTGACGTGTGTGTACATGTGTGCGTGTATGTGTGATATACAGCTAGATCTGATCTTAGTGTTTGTTTTATTGTTAAAAGCACTCTTGTATGTTAAAATACACAAAACAGAATTTTTGTGTCTGTTTGCTGTGTGTGTGTGTGTATATATGTGTGTAAGTGTGTAGAGATAATGCAGTGGAGAGATAAGATCTGGCATCACAAAGCAAAAGTTCTTCAGTGTTCCTTGTGAACACAAACGCCTCACACTCGAGATTCCAAAATATTTGCAAGACATGAAGTTGATCTCTTTCTCTATGTGTGTGCGTTAACAATGAAATTAATTCTGCCTTTTGTTGCAGTGGATCCTCCAGCTAACATAAAGGTGGTGGATGTTGGTCATTTGGGTTACCTGACCATCGAATGGAGCCCACCGAAAAGTCTCGAGAACCTTACAGACTGCACCGTTCGCTACCAGTTCCGTTACTATGACACCTATTCGCAGCGGTGGAGGGTGAGCATTTTTATTAAACACACACACACACAAACACACAAACACATATATACATACATGTGAATGCCAACACACACTTTCACACTGCACTGTAACCTCATGCAATTTAGACTTAATAGTCCTGTAATAGCTTTCTTTATAAAGCTGCTTCACGCATTTTCTCTCAGACTTATCAGATTATCAGATATGGTTGATCACATTTTGATAAATCTTGTCTGAAGCTGTTTATGAGTTTTGGTTCATTCATGAAGGAAAGCAGCTTTTCTTGGCACATTTTCCTTTTTCATAGGGCTCTAAAGAAGTATGAATATATACTCAAATCCAAAACATTCTCGTAGGCCGAGTTGCAATGTAGAGCCGGGTTCGTGATGCTGCTCAGTTTCAATTTCTTGATTTGAATATCTTGATGTGTGTGTGTGTCTGTTAAATGAAAGGATATCAAATAAATATGTACAGTATGTTTGTGTGTGTATATGTGCGTGAATGTGTGGAGATAGTTAATTCATCATTTTTAATGAGGTGATGGTATAAAAATGGTCTGAAGGACACTTCCGAATCCCAAGTCATTGCTGGTTTCGCTTGCTAAGATCCACTCAGCAAGATTACGCTAAAATAAGTTCAATTCTAAATTTGGATTTGGGTCAATTCCGTATAGTCCGCTTCCAGATGATGGAGTCTCTGATTTAATACTCATAGAACTCATTCTTTTTAAAGAAGTGAAGATATAAAAATACTTTTGAATCTAGAATCATCATTCTGGAGAAGATTGAAAAAACCCCAACAGGCAAGGCCGGATTATCCATAGACTTGATCGGGCAAGTGCCCAGAGACCCCAGCCAATGGGGGGCCCACCATTTAGCACAAAAAGACCGTTATGCATCTTTTCATAATTTTTAAAATATTATTCACTGGAAAAGATGCATACAGACCATACATTAACCCTCCTGTTATGTTGCGGGTCACATTTACCTATTTTAAATTGGAAAAATCTAAAGTATTTAAAGTGTATGAAAGTATGAAACTTCTTGTTCTTGGCTTAATACGGCTAATCAACATATGTCGTTTCTGACACTTTTGGACAATTAAACAAATTAGTCTTCCTGAGAAACGAACATAACAGAAGTGTTTATCATTTAAAAGCAGAATTTTTTGAGGTGTAGTTGCCCAGGGGCTATGTTAATCCGGCCCTGCCAACAGGCTTGGTGTCACAACCACCAAAATAGAATTTAAGCTTTTAAAATGGGCATTCCATGAAGGTTCCAGAGCAGATTTGCAATGTGTGTAAAACCGGATTGTTGGATCTGGCTTGTTTTCCTTTCCCACAGGTCCTGCATGGATCTTGCCAAAAACTAGCAAAGATTTTTTTTCTTCCGAGGAACGAATAAAAGTGAACCTTGCAGTCTCGATTGAACAGATTTGGCCCAGAACTCCGACCCCACGAAAATCTGGCTGATCCAAGTTCAACATGTGACATTGATAACATTGATAGGGATTTTGGATGGGTTTTTTTTGGTCCTTTGTTTATCGAACTTCTTTCCGCTTGGACTGCAGTGCTTTGCAAGTACAAGTCTTATCTGGGTTTGCTGACGTAGAGGCAAATTTGACCTGGGTCCGGTTGACGATGGAGTCAAAAAGTCGACCGATTTATTGTTTTTTATCTGCCCAAAAACATTCTTATCTGCCCAAATAGCCTGGAGTGTGGGCAGTGAAACTCTTCCCTTTACTTTCCTCCTGTAAAAACCTGTCCTTTTTGTTCACTTTCATGACACGCTTTGGGCCACTTTGAGCTCATTTTCACCCGCTTCACCAGCAGTAATTATTTACCTTCCCTGCTGAATCAGCACCAACATCACAGCGCAATGTCAAGCCTTTACACTTGGCTCATCCTGGGCTCTTTTTGAACGCTGGAGGCTTCTCAGTTCTGCGGAACAGCCCAGGAATGAGTTCTGCAGAAAAGCCAATAGATAAAGTATACAGTAAGATGGGAGTGGACATATTATGACCAAAAATAGGAAGAGTATGCTCCAGAGGAGTTGCTGCAGAGTCTGGAGTTTGTTATTCTAGATCCAGACCAAGCAAACGTGAACCGTTTTTTTAAGATGAATGAAATTAGAAATTAAGACTGAGAAGAAGGATCAGGATCCGAACTGATTAGTCATAAACTCGAACAAAGAGGACTTAGGATTTTATTTGGAGACCAGTCAAGAACACAACTCTGAGAATATTACTTTAAAAAAATTCTTAGGGACTGACGCAGGCATTTTGCGTTGTTTATTAATTAGTGTTTTAATAACTTCTGGTCCTTTTAACTTACAGAAACCACACACATACCCTCAGAATCACAAGAACTTGCAAGACGTTATATTTTCATGCACAAAAACAAGTAATTGCGTAAAACTGCATTGGCGCTCAGGACTCTAATATGGAACGCCATTGTACGAAAAAATATAGTTCTTTTCCAGAAAGACCAAAAGCAGCTCATTTTATATAATAAAATTGTGGGACCGCTGCTGTAGGTGGAATAAAGTCGAGAAAAAGCGGGTGGAACGATAAAGATAATAATAAATTGAAGAACAATTTGTGATAATTAACCATGTCGCGTTTATGGTAGTCTAATTTAAACCAAATCTCTCATTTTTAAGTCCCATTTTTGTCATTATGGTTGTCGCATTGTTTACTTCTTTTTATTAATCAAAAAAATGAAGCACTTTATAAGGATGCAGTTTTTAAAACCTTGTATTTTTTAATGGCAAATCTACTTGAAATGAGAAATGAACAATTTGTTATTAATTGATTATTCAAACATCGTTCGGTATAATGTGAAATCGAATAATTGAACTTGCTGAAATTCTTTTGCATCACGAGTGACAAATGACACAATGACGTGATGTATTTGTGTTTCTCAGAGTGTTCGGACCATCCGGTTGTCCTACTCGGCTCAATTTGACCTGGAGAAGCCAGTGGAGGTGAAGATGCTCACCTTGCTGAAGGGGGCGTGCACCAACGGAGAGGAGGTTCTGGGAGAAGAAGTGGAGCTTGTGCATATTCCAGAACATATAGGTATTTGAGGATTTGAGTATTCTGTTCATACCCCATGTTTATGTAGTAGTTGGGAACAACTTTGAAGAAAAATATTTTAAAATGTGGCGCATTGCCAAGGTGGTTTGAAAAATTGGGCTTTGAAGCACCAAAAACACAGAAAATATGCTCTCTTACACTGAGACAACTGAACTCTGGTGATTGCTGTGTACATCCCAGCAACATCTCAGCGTATTGTACTGAATACACTGCTACGTTTCATGCAGCAGTATAAAAATATTTGTATATGTAAAAATATCGAAAAAAACGAACCATTGTAACTCGGGGACCATCTGTAGTACACATATGATGTGAAACAATTTAGCTATTTTTTTGGAAGAACACATCCTTGATGGGGTTTACTGTTTCCACGTAAAAACTAAACTCGTCAGCCACCCAAAATATCGCATTATAAACTCCTCCAAAATGATGTGTATAATGAGATGTTATGAAGTGGATAAGTTTTGTTTTTTATAAATGGCCATGCTTCTGAAGAACACAACCTTGGCCATTTCCACAAAACGAAACTTGTCGGCTGCAAAACATCTCATTGTTATCATTTAGTAAGAGTTTATAATCAGGTGTTTTGGGAGTGACATGTTTTGTTTTGTGGATACATCCAAGGTCGTGTTCTTCCGAGAAAATAACAGATTTTCACAAAATGAAACTCCCAAAAACATTTCATTATATAAACTTCTCCTAAGTGAAGAAAATTCCTCTTTTATTATAGGAGTGTGTAACTTTTAAGAGGTTTAACGTGGGATTTTTTTTAGATGTTCTGTATAAATATAGATTATAACCCAAACTATTAACATAATCACACAATAATGCTAGGATATTCTTGTATCCCAAGTTCCAATGTACTTGCTGGTTTTGGTTCCAAAATCCTTGGCACCAAAACCTTCAATAAAGGGATCAACTTAAGCTGTTTAAAAATGATAAACACCTTAATTGTGCTCTTCATATGAGGTATAATCTGCTGCTTTCTTGGAAGAACATGTCCTTGACGAGGTCCACGAAAAACGAAACTGGATGTCATCCAAACATCTCATTATAAACTCCTCCTCAAACTAGAGTGTGGCCTCCACTGCGTAAACAGAACTAAATTTGAATTAATATTTCATGGAAGTCCCAGTGATCTTTGACTTTACTGAAAGTGTTTTAGTGGAGAATACAGAAGCGCAAAGGGAAGCCCTCGTCTGACACGTTCTCATAACAAAATCAGTCAGTGTAAATGTCAAAGCTCTGACTTGACTTTGGCATGGGAAAGTAAACATATTTATGGTTGAACTGAGAGGTGAAACACGTGGACCACACCGTTTCTCTCCTGTTCCTGGGAATTCATCATTCCTTTTAGAGGGTTTGTACAGGATTTAGTCAATTCTTTCTGTTGTCAGACTAATACCACTGCACCCTACTTGCAATGATTCATTGCTTATGTAAGGGACCACCCCATTGATCAGCAATAATGAAAAGCTACAAAAACATCAACATTGCATGTTCTCTGGAAAACTGCCTTCCTTTTTTCCAAAGAAGTACCAGTTTAGAATCTTCTTTTTTTTGTCAGTGAGAGAGAGAAAAAAGGGAATATTTTAACAAGTTATTAATGTGGGTTTGCTTAGTGCTTTAGCACAGCTGGCCTGTTACAAGCAAACGTAAGCAGAGACTGTTAGCAAGTTTATAAAATCTTGTAGTGATGGAAAATGGGAATACTTTATATTTATTTGATTAGATTTTAATGTCGGCTTGTTCTTCTTTTTAGGTTTGCCTGGCTCCAGAATAAGAGATTTTCACTGCGTTTACTTTAAGAAGGAGTACATGGACTGCACGTGGAAATCGGGAACTGTTGAGCCTTCAGACTCCAAGCGCTACCTCTATTACTGGTACTTGTCTTCAACAATTAGTAGTTTACAATCCGTAGTTTACAGTTGCTTCTGGCTTACCAGTTGTCTTTAATATTTTTGAGGTTCTTCTTCTTCTTATTCAAGCATATGTGACTCAGCTAGTCATTAGTTGTGTCTTTGCAATATGTTATTATATCGATGCACAATACAATATTTAATTTGACGTCTGTGGACACCATGATACTGTTTCCATTTGATTCAGTTTGGAAGCCAACGATCGATATGAGACACACTTCCATGCATATCAAGTCATATCATTTCCTGTGGAAAATGGAACGCATCCAATTTGTTTTTAACTGCATTTTTAGCGGATGTGACCTTAACCTTGTCAACCGAATCTCGGATTCAATGGCAAATGGGACACAGCATTATTTTCTAAATTAATGAAGCAATGTCACTGACAGCGCCAATGAGACAATCACAATCATGCAGATGTATTTCAGTACAGTCACTGGCTTTATTCAAATGTTGTGTATTCTCACCATCTTTTCCCAGGCACAGAGAACTGCAGCAAACGGAGGAATGTCCAGAATACATCCCGTCTTCCCAGGACAGGAAAGGATGCAGATTCCCTGGTGAATCACTGCTGGAGTTCTCCGAGTTCAACATATGTGTGAACGGATCTTCTGCAGAAGGTCGGCTGATGCCTGCGTTCTTCTCGCTGGAAGTTCAAAACCACAGTGAGCCATCTTTTCACCACACTTTCCTCCTCCTGATTAAAAGTAGCCAAGCTGTAGACTAGTTACTGGTTTAATATAGTCGTTAGCTACACTACAGACCACAGAGAAAAAATAGCAAAACACATGGCTGTTTCAAAGCCATGGATTCTTGCTTCCATGTTTTCTAAGGTGGACTCTATCCTCTGACTCCACCTCGCAGCTGACATAAGTGTACTGTAATGCAATGAGTTTTTAAAAGTACTGATAAGCTACTGAAAAAAGTCATTAAGTTAGTGGAGTCGCTGCACATATCACACTGCTATCCACACGTCTGCTAATGGAGCTCAAACTGATCCAGATCCTGGTGCTTCTCCAGTCAAATACCAGCTGAGATATTTGAACTTCATACAGGTTCTGTCATACCCAAATGAACGGTTCTCACATGATTGCGCTAGATATATCATATAGGCAGTATTTGACCTATCTGTACCTTCCTATCTCTGTTTCTATCCATAGTAAAACCAGAGATTGTGTCAAACCTAGAGTTGTTGCTTCAAGATGGCATGGTGCAAGTCAACTGGGCTCTACCTGTTGGTTCTGTGCCAGAGCAGTGTCTTGAATATGAGATAGAAACCAACACAGAGAGCCTGGACGGCAACGAGTGGCAGGTATGTCCCTAACCAAAGAGTTTTCTGCATTTTTAAATAAATTATTGAATGAATAAATTTACTGAAATAAAACTGTTCCAAATTTGATGTGCATAAATAAATGTATCACTCTTGAATTATTTGTATTAGAGATAATTGATTCAGATTTATAATCTCATACAAATAAAGCTCCGCAGTGACCTTTTCCCAGCTTTAATTCCAGGTTAGGTAATTGCAGGGGGATACTCTGGCAACAGACTACATCAGTAGGATTTTTGCAAGTGAAGTCATGCACCACCAAATTCCTCGCTACATTATGAAACTGGTTTAGACGCCCAGGGACCATATTTTTGGCAGACGTCCTGTGCCATTCCAGTATTTTATTACATGGCAACGGTGTCTAATCACGTTCGCTTCAGAAGACAGAATACAACAATACAACAGGCCTCTCTTCTGAAGGGTCTGCACGCAGTTATTTGGCGTTTGCGGTCATATGAAGTACGTCTTGACATCTAGCGTGTTCTATTTTCCCCTTTAGCTGTCACTGCCAAGGAAAACTGTCTGCAGGTGCACAGTCTGTATTTACATTACAGCAGTATTTCACTTGAAAAAATCCTCCCTTTACGAGTCATTTTGCTCTTGACATTAAGGATGTTTCTTGTGATTTATGTAAATGTTTGTGATGTAGGTAGATCTGAAAGTCTAGTTTGAGCTTGTAATATTACAATGTTGTTACATAAATGCAACAGCAGAAGAAAGAGAATGGCGTTCTGCTGAAGCTCAGGCCAGAATTGTTTTTATTACATGCAATACGTGCTCAATAAAACGCAGTTGAACTTGCTTTAACAGCATACATATTCTAAATATTATTTAACCCTTTCAGGAGATGAACCTAACTGAAGAGACAACCTGGGATTTCCCGTGGGACGACGAGATCAAGAGGAACTGCTTCCGGGTCAGGTCCAAAGTGAGCATGTATTGCGCTGACTATGGATTCTGGAGTGACTGGAGTCAAACCAAATGCATTCCAGGTAACGGTAACGACCGGTCGAATCTCAAAGAAATTTCTGCATGCTGTATGCAGCTTTATTACTGACAGCACTTTGTGTTTCTACAGAGACTAAACCAGAACCCAAGTCTTACGAGCCACTTTGGAATTATTTGGCGCTGATTGGCATCCTGGCCATCGCCATCACCGCAGTCCTCATCTTCGGCCTCATTTTATGGATGCTCAAGAAAATGTAAGTGTACGACTGCATGATTCCTCTCCTCAGTGATCTTAGTGTTCAACACATTTTGCCGCTTCTTGGCCATAAAATGCTGATTTGAGAACCTGATCACTTCTAAGTATGTCACTACACACCTGACAAAAGAATGCATCTGTAAATCAAGTTTCATCACGAAACAATATTTTACCGATTCAAGGTACAACGATTTCATGTCTGTCAATATAACAAAGTCTTCGATCCAGTTTAAGAGCTGGCAATCGATATGAGACGATATCATATGCTGATTTAACACAATCACTTTTCTTCACAATCCAGGACAAAAAGTAATAAAGATATTATTTACTGTTTTATTCCTGAGCTACAGCCCACTTTAGCCCGTATTATTGTGCTTAATAAAAGTCATGACTTTTATTATTAAACCGGCTGACGTCTCAACGCTTGCTTAGTGACAGATGTTACAATATCTATGATGTTTGATTACATTCTTCCATTTTGGATCAGCGCCTTGAGCTTGTAGGTCTTTGAGTCGATGTATCGATGTAGATTGATGCATTGTTACACCCCTAGTCTCAACATGTGCCTCATGTGACCATTTGTAGTCGGTTCTCACTTCACTCATACTGCTCATGCTTTGCAGGTGGATAAAAAGGAAAGAAAAGGAGATCATGGAGAAAGTGAATAAGGCATTCCCTTCCTTTTTCAACAAGTGTTTTCCTCAATGTCTTTCCCCTTACTGGCTCCACGAGGTCCACACTGACGAATGTGGCCCGCAAATCTGAGACGGGACTCCAAACACAACTCTAAACGTTTGGGTTTACTTTATATTGATAAACAGCTATGTAACTGACCAACAACACAGGACTGAGTTATTCCGGCACCACACTGCTGAGATCGTAGGAGTCTTGAGGGGGAGAAATTACATTTTTTTCAAGCATAGCAGAACCAATCAGTGTTTCTACTCTGAATGTAATTTCCCGGTTGTTTACTTATTTTATATGCTTCAATAACCTATTTAAAGTTACTCACTGAATGCCAGAATTCTTGCCAATTATGCAGCTAATTTGTACCTTTTTTATTCGTTTGTACTTTTTGGTTGTTTTTGTAATTTCATTGCACTAGTGTTACACAATAACATTGTATGTATTTGTCAGACTACTTTTAGGGTTTTTCAACATTTTTCTTCTTGTGGTTTAGGCAGGCAGGCATGTCAATTTTGTTTACAGCCTCATTTTCTTGAAAAGGAAAAATCTGCTGCACCGCAAATAAGTGTATATACATAAAATATAGCATAGCATACCAAATACAGCATGATTTCTCAGAACTTTGCTGGAAATGTCCTGTATTCGTGCATGGATTTAAGTTTTTAGCCTCTCGTAGGCAAATATAGGTGATAATATGCTCTGAAGTCTGCGTAATTGCATCTTAGTTTCGATATCATATTTGTAGGTTCAGTTCTGTTTACTTGGCTCCCGGTCAGCTTGACAGATTTTTTTTTTTAAATTGTGCTGGCTGCTGCAGAGTATGAATCTGTTTCCAATGGTCCAAGGCCATGACAGCATGGGAGCACTTCAAATAATGAGATTTTTTTACACTGTTAAATGTTGCTATGGTCAGAGCAGCACCAGTGTTGGACACCAGCACCTGAAGACAACATACACACAGATACTTCTCAGGAGGTTGGACCAGCAAGACCGAGACATTTGTAGGGAGTGATTATTCATATTGCTTGTCACATGTAGCGGGTAAATGCATGCATGATTAAAGCCGTGATTCTTTTACTTGCTACCTTAAACTAACATTTAATAAATTTTTAAGAAAATGTTGCCTGATGGTGTGTTTTGTCATGTTTATGAGTTGGAATTCATTAACGCCATACAGTTAATTTATTTTACCTTTAACTCTTTCCACAATTTCGGTAGAGAAACCATTCTTGGCTAAAACGTTTCAGCTCATTGAGGAGATTGCCAACAGCCCAATTGCAAACATCCCAACCTGCAAAAACTCATTTCAGGGAGGCCCCCCCACCACGCGCCACCCCAAGACCTAACCCCCCATCCCGCAAGAAGACATTTGCAAGTTAAATAAAAGCCCGCCCGCACTGAAATCTGACTGGCTTATTTTGCTGCTCTTTGTCTAGCACGGGCTACATTAACAGGCACACATACGCATGTTCTTTCTCATTCCGTCGTGTACGCGCTTCTCTGAAGTGCGCGATGCACACGCTACTGCCTCGCGTGCATGCTCTTGTTTGCTTGCCCTAGTCTCCGGGATATTTTATTCAATTTGCAGGCATCAGGGAGCCGCTATCAATATGCGGGAGACTCCCTGAACTTCCGGGAGACTTGGGATGTCTACAATTGTAACCCTCTTTTTCCTTGTGTTAAGATGAAAACATTGTAATTCCCTATTTTGGCCACGGGGGCGCCACAATTAATGCTGTCATTCTCTATCTTGAGCACAAGGGGGCGACTCCATTAACGCATGTTTATATGTAGCACATTATAATACAGGTCATTCAATGTTCTTTACAGAAGTGCAAATAAACAAAGGAGAATAGCAGTATTACTTTTTGCATGGTTAGTAAATTCCTGACTTAATTAAGCTTAATATTAATTAAGTTAAACAGCTCATAGTTTAATAGCTATAATCAGCAGAAATATCTATATAAACAGCCTGCATCTTACCTCCTTAATATACGCTTTTCACACTTTTGTCCCTTTGTACGTTTTATCACACACTTTCTTCATAGTCTATTTATTATACCATAATATTTTAAGCACTGTGCCAATAAATGCAATAGAAAACATGTGAATGACCGTTTTAATCGGTGTAATGAAGGTAAAGAAACGCAGTAATACAATAATAAGGGGAAAATAATTATGACTATAAAGTGTTTTATTTTTTTAATGAGTCTAACCGTCTAGATTAATGGACTCTTCGATGAAACAGTTACGAGAATAATCGATTTAAAATGACGAGGACATCGTCCACTTCTGAAGCAGGTTACAGGTGAATTTGACTCGGTCGGTGTGAGGAGGAAAAAACGAATAAAATGGATGAATTTGAACAGCAATCTCACGAAACGCAGTCAGAAAGGAATCAAGTGGATATCAGAAGAGAAAACCGCCGTTTGTCCTGTTCGGTGGAAAATAATATGAATATCTCCAGCCCCACGACGGGACAAAACTCCCGTGTTCCTGAGGGAGGCTTCGGCTGGTGCGTCGTTCTCGCCGCCATTTGGGTCAACGGCTCCATTTTCGCCATTCAGAATTCGTTCAGTATTTTACACGTAATGCTCGTCGAGTTCAACCAGGCGACAAACGAGAACGTCTCACAGTTTCAGATCGGTACGTTTTCCCTCACATAAATCCTCCATTTGTTCAATTTCACTTTTACTTTCATCCTTGTTTTTCCTCTTTCCCTCTGAAGCTCAGTGACCGCCAGGTTAACCCTCCGTTCCCTGAAAACATCGCCTCCTTTCATAATGTTTACCCAAATGTCTGGAATATAGTCAGTTAAATGAACATTAAA